>JAGDYQ010000151.1:272500-280000 GCA_021962125.1 Bulinus truncatus | reverse complement strand
CTTTTGGACGGCACCATGGGCTTCATGGACGAATGAGAAACACATTGAGAAACTTCTTTTCTATTGTAGGCCTATCTTTTATTTAGTGTTTCGGGTATACAGTATTTAAGTTTATCGTTTAACATAGACTTTTTTCGAATTCGTACAGCTAGTGATTAAATTAGACACGATATGTTTTATTTTAATGTCTCTTTAAAAAAAATTCCATTATTAGGATTATTCTTTTTTAATTTTTTTCAGCATATACAATTTTTTTAATCCAGATTCAATTTACTAAACTTTAATATTTTTAGCTCACTTTATATTTCTTTAGTGTTGCATTGATGCATATATTCTTTTAAAATTAAATGTCAAATGTTATTTTGAACAAGTAGCCAATTTACCAAATTGGGCGAATATCAAATATCTATTCTAGCCGATTTTTGTAAGCGTATTTTTTAATGTAAACAATTGCCATTTTACCAAGAATCAAGTTAAGAAAGTGAGTATAAAATATAAACTTGAGCTCGCAAAATTTTAAACTGAGTTTTGTTGTTCCTCCATATTAAAAAAAAGGCAAAAATACAAACAAGCAATTTAAGTCTTTTCCGTTTCGGACAAAGGACATTTAAGAGCATTTTCATGTAAACATTGGCTACGGTTAAGACAAATAGAGAGGGAAGTAATCATGTTGAATAACTGTTACAAAAACAAATAATGATTTCGCCCCTTTGATTAGCTTTTATTAGTTAAAAACGATACTTAAAACGCCCCCTTATTCGGCCCTCAGAGGTCAGATCGCGAAATGGACCAAAGTCATTTTTTGGCAGGCCAAGACCTACAAAATGATATATACGTCATGGGTCTAGGACTTATGGTTGTTGAGATCTAGGGTGATGACGGACAGACAGACAGACAGACAGACAGACAAAACGGGGACAACAGAGCATTTTTTTTCGAAAATGCTCTAAAAAATCTATTTGCTTTAGTTCTGATATCAACAAATACTCCTGACTAGATGAAAGCTTGTAACTGTTTGAAATTTAAAATAATTATGCCTATTACTTGATTGCTAATAATGAAGATATAATATATACTGTTGGTGAAACTTTTTTTTATTCAAACTATCTTTTCTTGTGTGGTGTTCAAATTTTAAGACCAATGCTTTCGCATATCTGGTAATATGGGTCCTTCGCGTCGTCATATGGGTCATGTTGCGTACTTTGTATGAATCTCTTTTGCCCATTTTACCTCACGGATGGGTTGAGGGAAAAGGAACAGCATCATTCAACCTAATCCTCAAGGAGTGGAGGGGGGGGGTATTTCACAATGGTGGACGGCTACCCTTTACTGATGGGCGGCACACATTTACTGATGGAAGGCACACATTTACTGATGAGCGGCACACATTTATTGATGGGCGGCACACATTTACTGATGGGCGGCACACATTTATTGATGGGCGGCACACATTTACTGATGGAAGGCACACATTTACTGATGGGCGGCACACATTTATTGATGGGCGGCACACATTTACTGATGGAAGGCACACATTTACTGATGGGCGGCACACATTTATTGATAGAAGGCACACATTTTTTGATGGGCGGCACACATTTATTGATGGAAGGCACACATTTACTGATGGGCGGCACACATTTATTGATGGAAGGCACATATTTACTGATGGAAGGCACACATTTACTGATGGGCGGCACACATTTATTGATAGAAGGCACACATTTATTGATGGGCGGCACACATTTATTGATAGAAGGCACACATTTACTGATGGAAGGCACACATTTATTGATGGGCGGCACACATTTATTTATGGGCGGCACACATTTATTGATGGAAGGCACACATTTACTGATGGGCGGCACACATTTATTGATGGAAGGCACATATTTACTGATGGAAGGCACACATTTATTGATAGAAGGCACACATTTATTGATGGGCGGCACACATTTATTGATGGAAGGCACACATTTATTGATGGAAGGCACACATTTACTGATGGGCGGCACACATTTATTGATAGAAGGCACACATTTATTGATGGGCGGCACATATTTATTGATGGAAGGCACACATTTACTGATGGAAGGCACACATTTATTGATAGAAGGCACACATTTACTGATGGGCGGCTACCCTTTACTGATGGGCGGCACACATTTATTGATAGAAGGCACACATTTACTGATGAGCGGCACACATTTATTGATGGAAGGCACACATTTACTGATGAGCGGCTACCCTTTACTGATGGACAACAACCATTTACTGATGGGCGGCTGCTCTTTACCGATGGGCGGCTACCATTTACTGATAGACGACTACAATTTATTGATGGGCGGCCAACTTATAACGCCTGATACACCAAACGTCTGTTTAAATGGTGATGCGGCCCTATAGCTAAAATATTGTGAGATGTGACCGATCCTTCTTGTAGGGCTGGATTAACCACTTGGCTAATAAGGCTATGACCTTAGACCGTTGCAAAAAAATCGGTCTCTCGTTCATCAGATTTAAAGAATTCTTAGCGATTTTCTTCCCGTAGCTTCATAACAAAAGATGGTAAGACATCTGATGAATTCTTAGCATCTTTCGAAAACATACTAGTATGTGGTATATGGAAGGACACAAAACATACTAGTATGTGGTATATGGAAGGACACAAAACATTTAACATTTTGTTTCTTACAATTTTTGGTGACCCAGCCTTAGTCCCACGGAATCATTAATCCGGCCCTGTTTGCCTGAAAAATATTTCTGTGTTGACCAAATCATGATACACACACACACAATGATAAGATATGAGTTATCTGTTTTTACTAATGAATCATGATCAAATGAAGCAAACCTCTTCACTGCGGAACCACCATTTGCCCGTCTTCCTGTTGAATTCATACTAAAACAGGAGTAGATATTAAAATAAAAAAAACATTTTGTAAACTACGTTAAAAATAATGATATAAAAATACATTTTACACCCTCCCAAGTGCGGTTGACCCGTTTTATTAATTGAGTTGAGTCTTCCAAGACTTAATGTAATATGAGATATATCAGTGCGACTGTTCTAATACTCACCAGTGGTAACAGCATCCAGCCTTTCTCTGCCACCATTAAAATCGCCTTGATGACAAACGAGAAACAGTTCTGAGACATAAAGAAAGGGAAGCTGAGACGAACAAAACCTGGTCTGAAACGTGAAACACAAGAAATAAAAGATTTGTTTGTTTTTTTTTAAATCCAATCACTTAAAAAAAATATCTTTTTAAATAAATGTCATACACCTGAAAAAAAAAATCAATAAATAAAAGAGACAAAATACTATTTTAATTGTCTTATGTCCATGAATAAAATATTTGTCAGGGGAGGTTACATTCACACTTACTATTCAGAGCGCTTTAAAATTTTAAGTTAGTCCTTGTTTAAGGCCCAGTACGGCTAAATGTAGCCTTAGCCTTAGGTCAAATTCGAAGTCTCAAACAAATTTTCTTAATTCGAACGTCAAGTGCGAAATTTCAAAGAGTTTAGTTTGAATCATTTTACTCAAACCTCTTTACAGGTTTTCATCTTCTAGTGAAATCATCTCTTTTGTTCTCCAACTCAGGTAGATGCCATTATTAAGGTTTTCTTTTTATTTTCTCCATTGATTTTCGATATATAATAACTATATTCGTCTATAAGCCAGTTAAAAGTTATTTACTTGCCATAAATTAAATAGTATTTTATGGGGGGAAAAAGTTTGTTGGGGGTCCAGGAGTGAATGAATAATTAAGAACCGTAGCTAGCTATTTTGTTTGGCTCCAGGAGTGAATGAATCATTAAGAACCGTAGCTAGCTATTTTGTTTGGCTCCAGGAGTGAATGAATAATTAAGAACCGTAGCTAGTTATTTTGTTTGGGTCCAGGAGTGAATGAATAATTAAGAACCGTAGCTGTGCGAGCTACATTTTTAGCGCTCTCCTCCCAACTTGAAAAAGTAATAAAACATTTTACTGCGCTTTTCCTGCGCTCCTTCTCACAATACACTTCCTATGTTACTGGAATTATTTTTATGTTATATGCATCGAAAAAAAATTATTAGGAATTCCAAAGTTTCGGAATACTACCGATTTAATAAGCGGATTAAGTTCATGTTCTGGTGTATTACTCGATCTTATCGGAATTCATATTCTTCTACATTTTAGTTTTAGTAATGTGGGTTACTTAATCTATGGCAAAAAAAAAAATTGAAAAACTTTATTTTTTGCGACAGAAAATAACTAAGAAAAATGTCCCATATACCTGAAAACTATGTTGTCTGCCTTTGTGTGCAAGGTGCAGGCTGGTGCCGTGTTCACTTCAAGAGGTTCTTCCTTTGGAGGTTTAGGGTTCTCTGCCTTAAGAGCTTCTTCTTTCTCCATCTTTATACTCTCTGGACTGCGATATGCTTGAGGTGTGTTCGTTATGAATGACTCGAAGCGTTTGGCCATGTCTTCTGTCATACCAATAAGATCCTGGACACCATATTCCAGAAACACTAAGTGTCAAGTATGCGTGTTTATCATTCAGTGGTGTATTGGGAAGGGAACGCGTTCCAGAACTTTTTCATGTCCCGACAACTCCCACTTTATTTTCGCTCCCACTCCCTTACTTCTTATTTTACCAATACATCACTGGTATTATTGCTAAACTTTCTTAGCCTAAGGCAGTGGTCGGCAAACTTATCAGCCAAAGAGCCAAATATGAACATTACAACAATTAAAAAAAAAAATTGGGAGCCCAATCTGCTGGTTTAGTAAACTTTTATTGCACTAAATAAGTAGTACACTAAACAAGTTGTATGCTAAATAAAAATAAATGCCAAAGCCGCACTTAAGGAGCCAAAGAGCCACATGCGGCTCCGGAGCCGCACTTTGCCGACCACTGGCCTAAGGCAATAACACGGCATGCCTGTTAAACTTGGCGCGCCATAAAATTTTCCCTGCACGACAATAAAAAAAAAATTACATCATTAACGCCACTAATAAAAACATAAGAATTCGTCCGATTCTCTTTAATTCGGCATTTTGATAAAAACCCTGCTAGTCATTTATGTGCTAAAGATAGACCAAGAAGCAGATGGTTAGAGGTAAATGGAGAAAGACCTTAAAGTCTTAGGAGTGAGAGAGTGGAGGAAGAAGACCATGGATAGGGAAAAGTGGAGAAGCGTAGTATGGCAGGCTAGGGTCCTAAATGGGCTGTAGAGCCAAAGGAAGAAGAAGGTCAAGAGTTAGACCGTTAGGTTAATTCAGGCGAGTGTATAATGATTATTGAGGCATGATGGAAGACATAGGTTTTTTACTTGGCACACTGAGGATTGAATTCGTAACTTACAACACAAAGATCGAGTTACTGCCTGGTAAACGGTCGACATCATGTAAATCGAGAAATTATGGCAGAGTGGCAGTACAGTACAGTACTTGGTAAACAAGTGACAGATTGCATCACATACATTAGGCTAAGTCACGCAGATCGGCTAAATCATGCTAAAAGAACATTTTTTAAAGGATTGTCGTGCGGTTACAAGCTCAACTGTCGACTTGAGTTAAAATTTCGCTCATTAAAACAAAAAACAACAACACTGCATGAACCTACAGTGAAGGTTCAGTCAGAGGTCAAACTTGAAACGTAAAAAAAAGACATTTACTTACAAGTCCGTAAGGGGCGGCGCATGCGCAGCCACTCCTGACTTGGATTCCAAACAAATCGTTCAGTAACATGGCAACGAAGTCGTGGTGGAGGAGGCGCCCCGTGGCTCGGTTCAGAAACAACATGGAGAAGATGGGGAGACGCTCGACAGTGAGGTCACCCAGTATCAAAATGTTGGGATGTTCCACCCAGAGGGCTTTGGCCAATCTGTTTAAAGGGGGAACACGGGAAGAAAATAGATAGATACACTATTTAAACCAATGAGATCTTTTACTTTAACTGAAATGGTGTCATTTAAATAGAATTCTGTCTATAACTCTCTTGTAGAGGAAAAAAAAAATTTTTAAATAAGAGGATAAAGGTAATTTTAACTTCTTTGTATTTCGCGAGTTACAAGCAAATATGGTCGCAGGCTACCATCAATGACCACTGTACCACTGCTGTCTGACCGAAGACACCAATGAATCTCCCCGCAGAAAGATCCAGGGTGTCTCCTGGCCCAGGTAATGAGTAAGTGTGTGTTTTGTAACATACGTAAAAAGTGAAACCGTATCGCCAATACAAATTGAGCTTGAGCAACTGTCATTCTCAGATCAATAAAAGTAATATTAATGTCACGTATTAGATTTGAATTTTAATACACTGTGTACTGGTAGGTATAAAATAATTCCACTGGAACGATTTTTAGTAAATACAATTTTGAAACAAAAAACACATAAAAATTTGAAACCGCCTAATATTTGTGACAGCGTAGTCTGTCAGATATTCATGTCGGCCGAGTGCTAATTCAGCAATCTCTAACTGGTACAAACTGTTTAAAGATGTAAATTTCACAACTGTTTATTGCAGACTTAGCAACGCTGGTACGATCTAGCAAAACAATTTTATCACTCTCAACAGCACAAGGGATTTTATTAATGGTTTTTAGTTATAATACGATTCTAAATCTAACAATATATTATTATTTTACTGGGAAGATACAGAAGACTTTCGACTATCCGACCTAATGTTGGACAATGACAGTCGTGACCAAAGCCGGATTGGCCGTAGATATCTACAAATAATTAACTGCCTTAAATATGGGCCTACTAGCATAGCAAACCATTCATTAGTTGTGTGTCTGGTCATTAGTAGTTTACTGGTCATTAGTAGTGTTACTGGTCATTAGTAGTGTAACTGGTCATTAGTAGTGTTACTGGTCATTAGTAGTGTTACTGGTCATTAGTAGTTTACTGGTCATTAGAAGTGTTACTGGTCATTAGTAGTGTTACTGGTCATTAGTAGTGTACCTGGTTATTAATAGTGTAACTGGTTATTAGTAGTGTTACTGGTCATTAGTAGTGTTACTGGTCATTAGTAGTGTTACTGGTAATTAGTAGTGTACCTGGTTATTAATAGTGTAACTGGTTATTAGTGGTGTTACTGGTCATTAGTAGTGTTACTGGTCATTAATAGTGTTACTGGTAATTAGTTGTGTTAATGGTCATTAGTAGTGTTACTGGTTATTAATAGTGTAACTGGTTATTAATAGTGTAACTGGTCATTAGTAGTGTACCTGGTTATTAATAGTGTAACTGGTTATTAGTAGTATTACTGGTCATTAGTAGTGTTACTGGTCATTAGTAGTGTTACTGGTAATTAGTAGTGTACCTGGTTATTAATAGTGTAACTGGTTATTCGTAGTGTTACTGGTCATTAGTAGTGTTACTGGTCATTAGTAGTGCAACTGGTCATTAGTTGTGTGACTTACATATGGAAGTGTAACTGGTCATTAGTAGTGTGACTGGTCATAGTTGTGTTACAGGTCAATAGTTGTGTGACTTGTCATTAG
>JAGDYQ010000151.1:0-270000 GCA_021962125.1 Bulinus truncatus | reverse complement strand
ATTTGTACGGGATTAATCAATTAAGCATAGGAGAAGTTAATATTGGTCGGTGATGTACAACCTACTGACATGTGTTAGGTTAATATTCAACAAGGCCATAGATCCTGCTGCTATAGGAGAGGCCATGTTAATATAGGTCATGGGCGAACAGCCTGCTGTGATAGGACATGCTAATATAGGGCAGGGCTGTACAACCTGCTGTGGTAGGACAAGCTAATATAGGTCATGGGCGAACAGCCTTCTAATATAGGGCAGGGCTGTACAACCTTCTGTGGTAAGACATGCTAATATAGATCAGGGCTGTACAACCTGCTGTGGTAGGGCATGCTAATGTAGATCATGGCCGAACAACCTGCTGTGGTAGGACATGCTAATATAGGGCAGGGTTGTACAACCTGCTGTGGTAGGACATGCTAATATAGGTCATGGGCGAACAGCCTGCTAATATAGGGCAGGGCTGTACAACCTTCTGTGGTAAGACATGCTAATATAGATCAGGGCTGTACAACCTGCTGTGGTAGGACATGCTAATGTAGATCATGGCCGAACAATCTGCTGTGGTAGGACATGCTAATATAGGGCAGGGTTGTACAACCTGCTGTGGTAGGACATGCTAATATAGGTCATTGGCGAACAGCCTGCTGTGGTAGGACATGCTAATATAGGGCAGGGCTGTACAACCTGCTGTGGTAGGACATGCTAATATAGGTCAGGGTTGTACAACCTACTGTTGTAGGACATGCTAATATAGGGCAGGGCTGTACAACCTGCTGACATGGAAGAGATTTATATCATCAGTGAAAAAAAAGCTTTTATCAGATATGTAGGTATGGGGAAACAATTTTTAATGTGCAGTAAAGACAAATATCAACAAACATTTTCTTTGATCAAATGTAAACTGTAAAACATACATACTTATTGTATACATTCCTTTATAATGTTTTTCTAAGCTCCAGAGAAAATTATTTAAACTTACCTGGAGTCTGTGGACCTCCTATAAATTTGTGAGGGGAAATAAAAATGGCATCTTTATAAGCCAGATCGCTGTAATGTTACAGAGGAAAAATTGAAAATAATACAACAAACATATAGTTTATTTATTATTTAATTAGAAAACTCCATTAAATATATTAGCTAATAAAACAAGCTTTTCTGTTTATAGAGAATTCACTTATTTGTTCCGTAGCAAAATACAATAAATCATCCTAGCACATAATATGACTAACTCTGTGTCATCAAATGTATCATTACTTTTAAAACTTCCAAAATATATTGGCCTTAAGTAGTCATGGGATTTTACCGAATTGTAAAACAATTACTACACGATTACTGTAAACATGATATTCCGATCCTACGTATTGACTTAATTAACGGTTCGATAAACAGACAGAAACTAGACATTTTCTAAAAAAAAAAACATTTGAGAATCAAAATTGACCCTGAAATTCTCCGATTTCGATGCACATAATACTACCTATTCCCAATTGCGAATTTTCACCCCATCACTATTTTAAAGCTCAGGTAACAAACTAAAACGTAGTCCAGATATGACTTATGACTTTAATTCCAAATTCGGAAAATCTCACCCTTTGTCCAGATATGACTTATGACTTTAATTCCAAATTCGGAAAATCTCACCCTTTGTCCAGATATGACTTATGACTTTAATTCCAAATTCGGAAAATCTCACCCTTTGTCCAGTTATGACTTATGACTTTAATTCCAAATTCGGAAAATCTCACCCTTTGTCCACACAGTTCATGTCGACGTCCACGTAGGGCGCTGCGCACGCGAAGTCGAAGAAAGCGTAGCCTTTGTACTGGTGCATGAGGTTGGACAGCGCCACTGTGTCGGTCAGGATGCCGGTCACGTTGGAAGCAGCAGAGAAGGAGCCAATCAACAACCGTTCAGACCCACAGCGCGTTTTCTGGTGGGATAAGGTGGAGAGGAATATTCATAATAGAACAGTGAGTTACGAACACAAACTAAACAAAACTTTTCATGTAAATATACATCTATATATCTACAGGACAGACTCGCTGTTCTTCGGCTGGCAAATGCAAAAGGGGGAGACGATATTCATTGAAATGAAAACTGTGCTCAATGAATATCAACTATGTTCTTCAATAAAAATGATTAAACCTGCCACAACTGCCGCATATAGCCTACTGGAAAAAGAATTGGTGCAGTCGCACTGTTACAGAAACACTTTCAAGATGTTGGATTAGAAAAAGCTGTATACATTGGATGCCAACACCACATTCTAGATACAATATTGAAACATGTCATGAATGATCATTTTAGTACATCAACAACTTCACCAAACATCAGCTACTCGTTTGTTTAAACAGAAAAAGTATGAACAACTTAACATATCGTTTGGTAATGCTGGAGCACCACTAAAAGAATCAAAACAAGAGTGCTGGCGAGGTGACTTTTTTGATCATTTAATATCATGCTACATGCTTTTCAAAACTATAGGAAGCTGTGGTAAATTTTCGATCACTTCCAAACACTAGTAATGCAAGAGTTTCATATCATTCGTTCTGATACCGGAATCTTGGCAAATAGCTATGACAGCGTGTGATTTTATCAGTGGTACATGGGATGACATCTGGTTCTCTGCCCAGTGCTCCGATCCCACTGACTGATAATTTATCAGTAGCTTGTACTCTACATCCAAAAGCTTTGAAGTCATTAAAGACATTCTGGTCAACAGATCCAACACCTATACCAACGCAGCGTTCCAATTAAAGAGATGCAAGATTTACTTCCACTTTGCAAGTCCATTGAAAAATTGAACATTAAATTTCTTTTAACTAATGCACATTTGAAATGTACTTTGTATCATTGTAACAATCTAATACATAATCGGGGCTAGCCTGGCGTACGTACGTGTGTATAACTTCCGCGGCTAAAAATAGACAGGGGGATTTGTAAAGATGGTCAAAGGGATACAACTCAATTATAAGGGGTCACTCACCGGTCCGGGTACCGGGCCTTTGATCTAGTTATAAATATTATTCTTATGTCACTTTTATTTGTAATGGTGAAATTTTTATCGAAATATTTCAAATTTTGTATGTTCTTAAAATATTTGTGTCGATTGGGGATACACTTTTTTTTATGCAAAACAAAATTTACCCATGTTTTCTTTGTTTGTGATACAAAGCTCCACCAAACATGATATGGGGATATAGGTTTATATTTTAGTCATACCCTTAATGTACATACACTACTTTTAATGAGGAAATATGAGTTGTTTGCTACAAGGGAGTGTGATTTTTTCTGGTTACATTTTTTTTTCTTCAAATTTATTATAATAGTTCTAATGCCATCCTTCTGGTCATTGAAGAACATATTTTTTTTTTATTTTTAATGTCCGGTAAACTACAGAATGAAATAATGTACCTTCAGTTCGTGCTCCAAATGTTCTAGGTCAGTCAGTCCGTGGGCAGTCTGACGTATTCTGATCACCTGAAGCGATGAAGAAAAATAGAAATAGTGAAAAAACGAATGATTTCAAGTCAGTACTGTCGCTATCATCATTTGTAGTGGCAAACATACAGTGCCGTTCTTTGATTTTTTGGAGGCCCTTAACCGAAGTAACTGACGAGGCCTTCTAAGAATTCAACTTAATATAAATAAATATCGTAAGTGGAGGGGGGGAATCTTTCGCTCTAAGCTCAGGCTTAAGTAAATCTATCAGAATGGACGGCTCTGCTGAGGTGGACTAAAATACTACCACTTTCTCAGAGACAGCGTACTTGGTACTTGTTTTACTAAGTACCTGTAAAGTATTATTGCTCGAGTACACTTTTCGACTACTTATACTTATACTCATACTTGCATATTGGCTATATACATGTCTTTATACTTGTATCTTGGGTACTTAAACTGGTACTTGCACTATGGGTATTTTGTACTTAACAGGTATGCACTTGTATTCGTACTTGCATCTTGGGTACTCGTAATTGTACATGTTTGGTCAGTAAATGGTACACATACTGAACTAGTAGGCCTATGTGTACAGTTGTACGCCTGGGTGGCAATTTTGTATATTGTATATTCCATTGCGTAAAAATAGATCTTCAAAAGGACCAATCTATGCCTAAACTTCCTCCCTATTATGAATGCTCATCACTTTTTATCCCCTTTCCCTCCCTCCCCCCCCCCCCGACAACAGAGTATCATACTGTAAGGAACTTTGAATGGGGCGACATTGAGTGGGGTTGGGGGGAAATGGCAAAAAAAAAATCTTTAATGGTGTTGTTCCATTAGAGAAATTTATACACATTTTAATAAGCATAGTAAACCTATTTTAAAAAAAACCATCCAAACTTATGTAAAAATATGCAAAAACAACGCTTTTTCCATATTCCAACCAGTGGGCGTCAAGCTTGATGAATAGTTTGAACTAAATCAACGGGCTACTAGCACAATGATTAGAACCAAGTAAATAAATAAATAAAATGAACATGGTTGTCGTCCAGCGTCTGATTTTTGTTGGCCAATTATTTACCCGAATACCCCACATCACAATTAGATATTACTTTCAATCACACTGAGACCCAGATACCCCACATCACAATTGGATATTACTTTCAATCACACTGAGACCCAGATACCCCACATCACAATTGGATATTACTTTCAATCACACTGAGACCCAGATACCCCACATCACAATTGGATATTACTTTCAATCACACTGAGACCCAGATACCCCACATCACAATTGGATATTACTTTCAATCACACTGAGACCCAGATACCCCACACCACAATTGGATATTACTTTCAATCACACTGAGACCCAGATACCCCACATCACAATTGGATATTACTTTCAATCACACTGAGACCCAGATACCCCACATCACAATTGGATATTACTTTCAATCACACTGAGACCCAGATACCCCACACCACAATTGGATATTACTTTCAATCACACTGAGACCCAGATACCCCACACCACAATTGGATATTACTTTCAATCACACTGAGACCCATATACCCCACACCACAATTGGATATTACTTTCAATCACACTGAGACCCATATACCCCACACCACAATTGGATATTACTTTCAATCACACTGAGACCCAGATACCCCACACCACAATTGGATATTACTTTCAATCACACTGAGACCCAGATACCCCACATCACAATTGGATATTACTTTCAATCACACTGAGACCCAGATACCCCACATCACAATTGGATATTACTTTCAATCACACTGAGACCCAGATACCCCACACCACAATTGGATATTACTTTTAATCACACTGAGACCCAGATACCCCACACCAAAATTGGATATTACTTTCAATCACACTGAGACCCATATACCCCACACCACAATTGGATATTACTTTCAATCACACTGAGACCCATATACCCCACACCACAATTGGATATTACTTTCAATCACACTGAGACCCAGAAACCCCACACCACAATTGGATATTACTTTCAATCACACTGAGACCCAGATACCCCACACCACAATTGGATATTACTTTCAATCACACTGAGACCCATATACCCCACACCACAATTGGATATTACTTTCAATCACACTGAGACCCATGTACCCCACACCACAATTGGATATTACTTTCAATCGAACTGAGACCCATGTACCCCACACCACACTTGGATATTACTTTCAATCACACTGAGACCCATGTACCCCACACCACAATTGGATATTACTTTCAATCACACTGAGACCCATATACCCCACACCACAATTGGATATTACTTTCAATCACACTGAGACCCATGTACCCCACACCACAATTGGATATTACTTTCAATCACACTGAGACCCATGTACCCCACACCACAATTGGATATTACTTTCAATAACACTGAGACCCATGCACCCCACACCACAATTGGATATTACTTTCAATCACACTGAGACCCATATACCCCACACCACAATTGGATATTACTTTCAATCACACTGAGACCCATGTACCCCACACCACAATTGGATATTACTTTCAATCACACTGAGACCCATGTACCCCACACCACAATTGGATATTACTTTCAATCACACTGAGACCCATGTACCCCACACCACAATTGGATATTACTTTCAATCACACTGAGACCCATGCACCCCACACCACAATTGGATATTACTTTCAATCACACTGAGACCCATATACCCCACACCACAATTGGATATTACTTTCAATCACACTGAGACCCATGTACCCCACACCACAATTGGATATTACTTTCAATCACACTGAGACCCATGTACCCCACACCACAATTGGATATTACTTTCAATCACACTGAGACCCATGCACTCCACACCACAATTGGATATTACTTTCAATCACACTGAGACCCATGTACCCCACACCACAATTGGATATTACTTTCAATCACACTGAGACCCATGCACCCCACACCACAATTGGATATTACTTTCAATCACACTGAGACCCATATACCCCACACCACAATTGGATATTACTTTCAATCACACTGAGACCCATATACCCCACACCACAATTGGATATTACTTTCAATCACACTGAGACCCATATACCCCACACCACAATTGGATATTACTTTCAATCACACTGAGACCCATATACCCCACACCACAATTGGATATTACTTTCAATCACACTGAGACCCATATACCCCACACCAAAATTGGATATTACTTTCAATCACACTGAGACCCATATACCCCACACCACAATTGGATATTACTTTCAATCACACTGAGACCCAGAAACCCCACACCACAATTGGATATTACTTTCAATCACACTGAGACCCAGATACCCCACACCACAATTGGATATTACTTTCAATCACACTGAGACCCATATACCCCACACCACAATTGGATATTACTTTCAATCACACTGAGACCCATGTACCCCACACCACAATTGGATATTACTTTCAATCACACTGAGACCCATATACTCCACACCACAATTGGATATTACTTTCAATCACACTGAGACCCATGCACCCCACACCACAATTGGATATTACTTTCAATCACACTGAGACCCATATACCCCACACCACAATTGGATATTACTTTCAATCACACTGAGACCCATATACCCCACACCACAATTAGATATTACTTTCAATCACACTGAGACCCATATACCCCACACCACAATTGGATATTACTTTCAATCACACTGAGACCCATATACTCCACACCACAATTGGATATTACTTTCAATCACACTGAGACCCATATACCCCACACCACAATTGGATATTACTTTCAATCACACTGAGACCCATATACCCCACACCACAATTAGATATTACTTTCAATCACACTGAGACTCACATTGGCCCTAAGCTCAATCCACGGTAAGATGTTGGAATGATGCTCGTACGGTCCGACAAAAACAGTCTGTGGAGAGCAAATATTGCTAATATATATATATATATATATATATATATATATACATATATATATATATATAATATAATATAATATAATATAATAGCGATTTGGGTTCTGCGCTAAATTGAAAGTAAAGAATTAATATAACAGTATTCCAGTTTAAAATAAAATTATGAAAACGTCGGATCTGCCCGAAACCAAAAATAACCTAGCCTACCGATCAAGCCTAAGAGGATATAACTCCGGCTCCCTATTTTTGTAATTGCGCCACGCAAACATGCCACTGATAAAAAGTTATGTAAATTTTGCCACGTTCACCCCCATAGTCGGGAACTTGAAAAATATATGCATTGTCGGTTTTACTAAAAACAAACCATTTCAGTGCATCCGGAATCATATCATTATTTTCGACCGACGTTTCACTAGTCGCCATTTTTCATAAGTAATAAAAAGTTATTTCAATGATCAAATTAGCAATTAGTAAAATGATACATTATTTAAAATATCTTAAAGACTTCAGTATTTATATTTATTATTTATAAATTCGAAGTGACTATTTGGACCCGGGTACCAATAAACTCCTATTTTTATTCGGACCCCGTCCCAGTAAAATCTGATTGTTATTCCGACCCGTGGCAAATATGCACTTAGCTTAGCTATATATAAACTTTATTAATGATTTTTGTTTATTTTTTGATAATTGTTTGAATTGTATGATTTAATCGTTACTCAGTGGCTAGGGTTCCGACTACGCGGACTCTGTATTATTATTTTTCGGGTTCCGTCTATAGTTTAAATATAACTAAGCTAAGTGCATATTGGCCACGGGTCCGAATAACAATCGGACTTTATTGAGACCCGGGTCCGAATAGCCACAGCCTTATAAATTTATCTACTCGATTTCAGCTATTCTGTTTATAATAAAATTATTAAATACAGAAAGCGACCATTTTGTTTTTAGTCTATTACAAATTCGCGGTCAAATAATATACGAAATGACGCGTTCTATTTGTCGCCGTAGTACAAATTTATTTTTAAATGATTGATACAATTATTCTATGAAATAAAACTGTTTTTAACTTTATATTTAACAAATAACATGCCATTAAACAAATTCGGAGGGTAGACAAGATTTAAAACGAACACAAAACGATTCCCCATTAAAGACTTCTTGTGGTGATGTGCGTGTACGCTTTCATTTAAATGCTGTTACTGTTGTGGCGTTCGTAAAACATGACAACATTTCAATTTGTAGGAGGCAAACAATCAAACAAATTTGAAATTTTAAAGCTAAAAAAAAATTCTGCTGTAAAAAAAAACATTTGGGAGCCGTGGAGCCGCCAGATTTTTTCGGCTCTGGCTCCGGCTCCAGCAAAAAGTAGCGGCTCCTCGGCTCCGGCTCCGACTCGGCTCCGCAAGCCTGCAGCTAGTATATATATATATAATGAGCATATTAATGACCTGATTACCGCTTCATCCCTGCACCTAATTCCACTGAACCAGTCTATGTATTTCTTCACTGATATTTTTTATTCGACTAGAAACAATGAATTTACAATGTAATGTTATTGTTTTCCTACTTTTGTTTATGGTCATCCAAAAGTAACCCAAATGATGAGCTTTTGTCTTTTATTTAAAAACAAAATTGGAACATCGAAAAACATTTGCATTCATCTCTCATTCTATATAGATTTCCTTTGGTTTGATATGTGCTGTATATTTATATCAACAAAAGTAACTATCCATTGTTACAGTATATCTTTTTTTTTGCTTTGTTATGTAAATAAAGTTATTTATTTTATTTTTAATTTCACGATAACAGCGACACATCTTACCGGACCCATCATTGACGTCATTGTCCTCTTCAGGCCCATGGCATGTATGACCTTGTGTATGGCTGTCGTGGAGCCGCTTCCACAGAATATAACCGCGTCATCTTTAGTCGCCTTGACAGCCAGTCGAATTATATTTCTGTAGGATATACGGTCGATCGTCCTAGTACTATGTCAGAATGCCATACGTAGCTCTTATTTAATCATTAAAATGCTGCCGTAATGAATGCATTTCTAGAATATTATTTCTTAATTAATACCAGCTACACAATTAGGGATTTCATTTAAAAAGTTATAATTGCACTATGCATACATAAATACATATTAACGAAACAAAGTGATAGATTTACTTTTTATAGAATACATTGAGCTCATACAACACACATGTTTGTTTTTTTTTAAACCGGAATCAATATTTCATTTGGTCTAACTCAATGATTATAACGATTTGCTGTGTCCATCGTCTCTGAATGTTTGCTGTGTCCATCGTCTCTGAATGTTTTGCTGTGTCCATCGTCTCTGAATGTTTCGCTGTGTCCATCTTCTATGAATGTTATAGTGCATTCGTCAGTTGTTTCTTTTCTTCGCTCTTCTATTTTAGCTGTCACTGATGGAGTGTTTTCAAATTAAATACACACACCTCACAAACGGCAAGTTCACTCTTTCACAGACACCTAATTTTCGGGACTTCTGGTATATTTTATACATGCGAATCACAGAGAGACGAATTGGCCGTAAGGCATGTACTAATGTAGACCAGAAGATCCCGGTATTAAACCCGTACCAGTGAACGTTGCAATAGCATGAACAGCTCCAATCGTCCACATGACATTAGGTGGTAAAGACGGGTGGGCGTTGTACAGTCATACAAAGGCCTCCACGAGGAGGAAAGGCGACCCGGTCACTTGTCAGGGGCACAGACATTTTCCATAATCTTTTATGAATTGAACGGGGGAGGGGGTGGTGGTGATGTCGGGGCCTCGAATAGTCATAGGTTGTCAGCATGTCAGGGGTAGAATTCTGTCTGGTTGCTTCCGGGTCACACAATCCCATATAACGCCTTGACTATTAGAACTAGGTAAAGTTTACTTCGTTAATTCACTATTCCCATTGGATAAGTAAGAAAATTATTACAATTATACAATTGATTTTGCATTTTTAGCTTGAAACAGGGGTAAACAGGCAGTGCAAATAGTTAGTTTTTACCCCTTACAATTAAAAAAAAAATATTTCGACATTAAATTTTGCCATTAAAATATGCAGAAACAGTTAGTGTTTCACTTTCGCAAGTAGCTTCATTTCAAAATATCACAACCACTAAACATTAAAGACTAAAATAGTAGACGGTGTCCAACCTGGCCTCTTCTCTAAATTTTGTCGTCTGCGCAGCGTTGTAGTTGACTTCCGTGTGGGTGTTGGCATAGGACGGCATCACGTGGTAGCGAATGTAGGTCTCAAAACACTTCAGTGGGCTGAGATCAAAATTAAAACACATTGGGCAATAATTATGGTTAAGTTACCCAATGAATTGCATCCTCACACCCCCCCCCTCACCACCAAATAAAAAAACAACCACAACATTGTGTATATTTAATGAACTTTCGCAACTCTTCATTGATAATATTGTAATTGCCTTAAATCAGTTTTATTTCTATTACTTCATTACTTATTACTGCATTGCTCATTACTTATTATTTCATTACTTATTACTTCATTACTTGTTGCTTCATTACTTATTACTTCTTTACTAATTACGTAATTAATAATTACTTCATTACTTATTACTTCATTACTTATTACTTCATTACTTATTACTTCATTACTTATTACTTCATTACTTATTACTTCATTACTTATTACTTCATTACTTATTGCTTATTACTTCATTACTAAATACTTAATTAATAATTACTTCATTACTAATTACTTAATTAATAATTACTTCATTACTTATTACGTCATTACTAACTACTTCATTACTTCATTACTTATTACTTTATTACTTATTATTCCATTACTCCTACATCAATATATATATATATATATATAAATATCATTTTGGTGCTGTTCTAAAGTATTTTCTCATTAAGTATAGATCTGTAATGTCGATTTAGTCGATCTCATGCCTACCCATTACGTGATATAAATATTTCTTACACTAACAAAACCTCAATGTCGAGTTTAGACCATCTGTAATTTACTGAGTCATGATGTTTTCTATTGCAATAATCTACAAATAACTAGCAGTATGACCGAATATTGCACCGTTGTGGGGGGTGGGGGGGGGCAAAGATAACAAAAGTGATGTTTAAAATTATGGAATGTCAAAACACACTTCGTGTATAACGTAGACGACATGTTCCTTACCGTCCAGAGGCTGTGTAATCCAGGTAAGTCACTGCAACAGAATAAAGAATAGTAACACATGAGTTCTGGCTTACAGGGCCCGATTAATGGATTTTGTAGGCACTAGGCACTATAGATTCGCGGGTGCAAAGTTGAGAAGAGGAAGCCCCCACGATTATTTATTTTTCACTTTTGTAGGCCCTATTTTTGTTTGCAGGCCCTAGGCACGAAGCCAAATAGTGTCTAGGTCTTAATTGGGCCTTGCTAGTTTAGTACAGTAATACATTTACATGATGCCATTTCAAAGCAGACGTAACTTAAATTAAATTTAGAAGATAAGTACCTTATGCAGTTTTTTTTTTTAAATTTAACATGCATGCTCACAATAGTATTAATTCTTAGAACACAGAAACATTGTTACATCAGAATTCTATATGTGTACATTGGATAGACTAAATATGATTTAACTACTATACAGCGCACAAACAATTGTCATTTTACTATAGGGCAAACTGTGCAGGACTGATTATTAAAATCTGCAAGTCTCTGTATCATTGACGTCAGAACTAACCACAGTGTATTGAACATTGACACTCGCGGATCTTAGATGAGCTTCGTGCTGCCCTCAGAGAGCAACATTTATCTATTATGTAACAAACATATCTCATTGAATCTTTATCAGAACTTCCTAAATGGCGAGGATCATTGTAGCAATTTTCACTACATTAAAAAAAAAACGAGATATGTTCCTCTTCGACATTCCGCGTGATCTTTTCTGATCTTTACGAACAACGAGAGGTTTAAATTTAATACCGGCATTTATTTCCGAGATGACATTCAATGAATCATTTGTCCTATGTAGTTTCAGAGCTTATGTTCATTGTGTTGTAATGTAAAGTTTTCCCCCTCCCTATCTTGTTAATTTGTATATTGTAAATTGCTACCACCCCCCCCCATCCCTTTATTGTGTTATGTTTTTTACACCCTTCCCCAGTGCACAATACCTTTTTAATACCTTTTTAGCGCCCCCTACATTCGAAAACCATGTAAAATTATATGTGAAATATACCATTTGGCGCCCCTTTGTTAGTCGCGCCCGCTCACTCGCCCACTCCTCGCTACGCCTTGCCTCCGCCCCCAATCCACCACATTAAATGCTACAAGTGACGTGACGACACTCACCTATATTTTTACCATACGGTCCTTTAAAGACAAAGTCAGTCCCCACAATGTTACGGAAGATGTACGCGCAGAGCTCATTTTTAGCCTTTTCGTCGAGCTCTTCCGGGTTAATGAGTCTCTTGAAGATGTCACTGGAGTCGCTGAAGATGGAGGCGGTGTCGAAAGGATCAACCATTGAGGTGTCCTCATTCACTTTGGACTTGGACGCAAGGGTCACCGTCTTGCCCGATGACTTGGACGGGTCACTTAAAAACTTCACGCTGGCCAGATCTTCTTTCCAGTTGGAAGTCCGGCTCTCGGCGTCATAGGCCTGGTCATATTTACGCTCGATTTCTGGGACGGATCTATAGGAGGCGTTGGCTGAGTGTGCTGTTTCCGATGCTCGTGACATTTTTGTTTCCTCAATGTATGTATAACAACAAAAAAAACAAAACAAAAAAACAACTAGCTCACTATTTTAAATCACCTTTGACCTCTTTTTACCTTTTTCGATACAGTTGGAGCTCACCATATGATCATATTGAAATCGTAATGAACGCATTTTGGAATCCACTAACAATTTTTTTAGGAAGTTAAAAGTCAAATCAGGCTTTCTACAAATTTGAAAATGTATTACCTATGATACTCAGTGATTGACTGTTCATACTAAACACTCAGATGTCAGTGATGCTATCAGACAAAGGAAACAACGGATAATTTTATGCGTCGGCCAATTGAAATAAATTTCAGAGACCTGTAGAACTAAATATTCCTGACCATCAGAGATTTTTCAAAATGTTGCTGATAAAATGTGCGTATAACTGTAAACTATGAGGTATGAATTATATTTACAAAATCTGCGGTAATCGTAAGATGTTAATGTTATAAATCAGTGTAATGTTAATTTTTTATTGTTTAGTTTAAAATTACACAAATACAGAATGTTCATTGTCAGTGCTTTCTAGAGAAATAATTGGATTTTCCCGAATTCAGTTATGGAAAAAAAAGTGAAGATTTGTAACTAAAAAATTGTTACAGATTAAATTAAACAATTCGCTCCGTTCCACCTTGGTATTGTTGTGTATTGTTTATAGTCGACTGGAGTGATTGAATGGGATTGCATGGGTTGGAACAATAACGGTTGGAAGATCCAGACTGCTACGGATTGAGTGTTTTTGGGTGACAGGTGAGACCAGGAGAGCATGGCGGTGATGGGTGGGCAGAGGAAGTTGACCCGGAAAAAGGGCAGGATGCTGTTAATTGATAACACGTGGGAGTTCATGAGTGTTAGAGTAGGCACGTTGGTGAGTTTATTATATGTCGAGGATTTATTATTTTTTGATTCGATCGTTCTGTTGTGACTTGAATAGATTAAATTTATTGTGTTTCATGAACAACTTGTTGATGTGTTCATATTATTGATTGTTGTGTACTATGTAAAAACAATGTATTGCCCCATAGAAACAAATCCTGAACACAACAATGTAATCTTATCTGTGCTTGATACTCAAGACATAATCTTACACAAATTTTGAGGTACCTCGTTGGCTGTAACATATATTTCTCCAAAAAGATGTGGTCCATATAAAGTTTAAATAGGTGTCGTATGTTTTCATGGCAATTACATTCGGCCTTAACAGTATGTGTGTGTGGGGGGGGGGGAGGAGGAGGGCTATGGTGAATATCAATTATAGGGCCTTAAATTAGATGAACGTGATCAAGTCGTGATCAAGTCGTGATCAAGTCGCCATACACAGCGTTGTGTAAGATGTAAGGCGGTGTTAGTAAGACAGTAATCTTGGTCAGATTATATTTTCACAAGGTGAACCTGGACATCTGATCACCATGATTAAAGTCACAATGGGTTTACTGTTCAATGGGCTGGCCACGGATCAAGGAGTACAAGACTCGCAGTGGCGTTACACTGCTAGCACGTAAGTGGTGGGTGGGTGTAGTCACTCTATGGAAGACTCAGTTGAAGTAGTAACATTCTATACGACTAAAGTACAAAATATTCTTGGAATATCTTTTTCTCTAGAGAAATAGTTTGGGAAGAATATAGAAAAAAAGTTCGATGGCTCAATGTAGCACCTAACTAGTAGAGTAACTAGTGTTATTGGCTTACCGGGTGGTCTCTGAAATATTCCGCTCTATCTCCTTACGAAAAGGTTCTGAAGTACGACAGATGGCGCCCTAGATGGCGGCAAGTACATGCCCGGCGGGGTTGACTTTACATGCCCGGCGGGGTTGACTTCCTCTTCCGGCTCCCAATCCCCCAATGCCATAACCCCCTCTCTAAACAAATTAGTTGTGACACCTCTGTAATATTGAAATCTTACAATATATTGAAAAAAGAAAAATCCCCTTAATTCCACGTAGAGTGTTATGAATCAATTACAGTTAATTTAACAAATAGTTCTTCATGTGATACACTGAACGGTTGATTCAAGGCAGTAAAACTTCCCACACAATGCACCTGAATTCACTCACCGCCATCATTCCCAAAATATACAACATAGGGTACAAACATTTATTTTTCTTCTTTTATCTTTACATTGACTGACTTCCCCGTCGTCGTCGTCGGCATCCGTCCGTCTCGAGAGACGATGGTGTAGCTAAGTTGAGTCTACTAAACACCGCCGGGAATGGCTGTGCAGTCCGACTCGGGAGTGGCAATCCCTGCCGCACTTGTCACACTTGAAAATAGTTGGTTGTTGTAGTTGATGTTGTAGCTGCTTTTTTTTTCCGCTTCCGTCTTGTTCTTTTCAGGGCAGCATTATCCTGTCGCTCAGCCTCTGCGCGCAATGAACCCTGCCGGACAGCGAGCCTCCAGGACTGGCGGTCGGCTGCTTGGCTCTCCCAGGAGTTGGGGTTAATGGAGCACTCTTTCATATTCTTTTTGCAGGTGTCTTTGTAGCGCATTTTAGGTCGCCCTGTTTTCCTCTGGCCGGTAACTAGCTCGCCATAGAGTAGGTCCTTCGGGATGCGGCCTGCGTCCATTCTTTTGACATGACCGAGCCATCTGAGGCGTCTCTCGCTGAGAACTGCAAACAAGCTGCTCATGTTGGCCCTCTCCAGCACCCCAGTGTTAGGGGTCTTGTCTTGCCACTTTATCTGCAGTATACGTCGCAGGCACCTCATGTGGAAATTGTTTAGCTTCCTTTCGTGCCTCGCGTAAGTGGTCCACGTCTCACATCCATAGAGGAGGGTACTAAGTATGCAGGCCTGGTAGACGCGCAATCTGGTATTTTCGGTGAGGCTGGGGTTTTCCCACACACGTTGCTTTAGTCTCGCCATGACTGTGGCTGCCCTAGCGATTCTGCAATCGATCTCCGGGTCTATGGATAGCGAGCTGGAGATGGTGGACCCGAGGTAAGTGAAGTTCTCGACGACCTCTAGGGCGTGCCCATCGATGTCAATGCTTGGGGGTGTATCTGTACCCTGTGCCATGACATTCGTCTTTTTCAGGCTGATAGTCAGTCCAAACTCCTTACATGTATGGGAGAGGCGGGTGACAAGCTGCTGCAGTCCGTCTTCAGTGTGTGATGTCAAGGCTGCGTCATCAGCAAAGAGCAGCTCGCGGATTAGGACCTTTGTGACTTTGGTCTTTGCACGGAGGCGGGCTATGTTATAAAGCTTGCCATCGGACCTTGTATGGATGTAAACACCCTCGCTGCAATCCTTGAAGGCGTATTGGAGGAGCATGGAGAAGAAATAGAAGCATATTGAACATTGCCGGTGTGGTAGGATTTAAGACCTCAACATAAGTACCCTCCCTGATTTAATTTAAAAGGGCAATTAAAATGTAAATAAGACTAAATAATGGATCATTTTTTTTGTTACATAGAAATATTATAATTTTATTGTATCTGTCGATACACAATGCTTACTAGTGAAGTTTAGTTATTATCGATAAAACGTTTGGCAACAGCTATAAGTAACAGTTATTGATTCGGATCAAACTGAAGGTGATCAGCTCACATCAGAATATCCATGAGAGAAAACAGCAGCTCAGACTGGAGCTAAAATCTGATTGAATAATTTTCATACGATATCAACTTGCCCCTGGGTGTTATCAACGTACACCGTGTTGAGACAGTTTGATGTAGTTTGAATGACTATCTTCTTAGTGCTGTGGAGGAGGTACTTATATATGTATTTAGGTCTGTTCTAACGTCAACCATTGCAGTCCAGTAATAAATAATGCAAAAAAAATGCTCATTTCGATTAATTGTTGACAAGCGCCAATAAGTGTTGGATAAGGCATTTACTCTTCACAGAGGCGTAGTGAGGGGTAGGCTGGGGGGGCATCATGCCCCGGGCGCTACTCACAAAGGCACTGACTTTTCACTTCCTGTTACATTTTTTAATGAGATGACTTTAATCAACATTTCTCTACTCAGTGCATTACTTACTATGCATTGCATTCACTTGCCACTAATTTAGGCATAGTAGTGTGAGTTGTGTGACCACTTAGGGGTTGCCGAACTAAGAAGGGGAATTAATAAATGTTTTTACAACTTTAAATTTTGTGAGAAGTCGCAAAGTAAAAAATAAAAAACTCACTCAGGGTGCCACAATAGCTAGATACTACTCTTTTGTTTTGTATTTTTTTTCAAAGAATGCTAGCCTCGGTACTTCACCCAACATTAGTTACGCTGTTATCATGTGTCAGGTGAAGAAGAAACTGTTGAATAATGTCTATCGGCACGGCAGGAACACTTCAGTGCACACCTTAACATACTAGTGTAACTTTCAAAAGAACAAGAGATAGAACAGTGTATTGATTTAATCAAGGTTAGTCCTGGACATTTTTATTGATATATAATATATGCCATTTTATTAGGGCGTTTATTGTTGACGAAATGTATGATGACTATAGTCAATGTTGGCTATTTAAATTTGATAAAAAAGATACTGCGTATTTTTCTAGGGTCTGTTCAGGTTTCATAATAGGTGCCCTTCTTTTGACTAAATTCTGACATCTCACCGTGATTTTCAAGTGGATAGCCTGAAAAATATTTCCCATTAGGGTGCTCCAATATTGACATATAATGTTGGTTCACAGTCTCGGTCATTGGGGACTCATGTTGACTCTTGCAATGTCGACAAGTTGTTCCCTTTCACCAGCATGAAAATAAAGTATCGGAAGTGGCTACTGGGGATCTGCTGCATTGTCTGGCTATTTCTTTGATGGGAGGCTAGCCGTTCATGAAATATTTAGAGGACATAAATTTTGATCTGGCTATTAATGGAAGTGACGCAGCATCTTTCTCGAAAACGATTGGAGGAGTTATTTGGAGTAAATCCCGATGACTTAAGATCCAGATGTAATACCTGACTGTGTCGTGGTGAAAGTAAAAGCGATAGAATCTGTACTTGCAATTTCAACATGCTGCATGGGCTATACTCAATGATAGTGATAATGATAGTGGTAATTGTTTGATTAAATATCATCCAACTCTAAATGTCTGTCATGAGTTCGTGCAGTCGTTCGTTCAGTTGGCTTAGGTGCCAATTATGTTACAGAGTTCTTGAAACGCGTATGAATCAACTAGTCGACGATTCGACTACCCCACCTCCCCCACCCTTCCGTTTCCCCTACCTTGGCATAGGGCCCCCAAAATATAAAATCAGAAGAAAAAACATTAAAAAAAAGTTATTGGTAGTGCCACGATATCCTCGGCTAGTGCTGAGATGTTTTAACGGGCTGAAAGTTGACCCTAAAAGAAGTGATTATATCACGATTGAATTAAGAAATATAATTTCACATCTCATAAAATTCAATATAAATAATCACACGTCTGTGTTATTAATTATTTATTTATTGTTTTGAAAAACTATATTCGTTAATATACGAAGATTTAGAGAAAAGCGGACCAGGATCATAGAAGTTATATATTTGTCTGATCATAGATATTAGTTGTACTGATGTGTTAACAGGATGTCTATTATTTTAGTGATCTACTTGGAATAAGATTTTACCTATATCTTTTTTTTTTGTTATAATCACCCACTTAAGTAAATATAGTAAAATAGTGTTAGCTTTTATTATTTATTCTAAAAGAGTTTAATGAGCTTTGGGAGGTCCTTGGCGAAAGAAAACTTTTGCCCTAACAACTGTGCACACCCCCCCCCCTTCCCCAATCAATCTGACAGCCTACTTTTAGTTAATTTACACCTAGGACCCAGTCAGTCGGGGCCATCGTTTGGGACCATCTGATACTTAGCTTTGTAACATTACGAGAATAAAAAATTCACCGAAATCATGTATATTATTCTTCCAGTACTAGTTCCCCAAACGCAATGGTTCTAAAAGGTTTATTCTTTGAAATAACAACATATAATAATGAACATTTATATTGCGTTATGACAAAATAAGATAAGAACGAGTCGGTCTGTATTATCAGCGGGGACTGCCGAGTCCACTGAATTAACCAAGGCTTAGGGTGATTGAATCGCTTTATGTCTAAATATTTTCAGAAACCTCCACTATCATAATGGTGGAAGGGGCCATACTGGATGAAGGTGCCATAATAGATGAAGTGTTCCTAGCTCTAGGGTGGTGGGGAAGATATCAGAAGATACAGTTATTGATGAGTACGATTCCAATGCTTGCTACAGGTGTTCATATGTTGTCTATAGTGTTTATAGGTGAGTGGATTCATAGACATTACATTTATTTACTGTGACATATATAGGTGAGTGGATACATAGACATTACATTCATTTACTGTGACATATGTAGATAAGTGGATTTATTGACATTACATTCACTTACTGTAACATATATAGGTGAGTGGATTCATTGACATTACATTCATTTACTGTGACATATTTAGGTGAGTGGATTCATTGACACTGCATTCATTTACTGTGACATATATAGGTGAGTGGATACATTGACATTACATTCATTTACTGTAACACATATAGGTGAGTGGATTCATCGACATTACATTCATTTACTGTAACGTATATAGGTGAGTGGATTCATCGACATTACATGCATTTACTGTAACATAGTTTAAAGTATAATTGTTTACATGAAAGTATATTTATATATATATATCTGAGCTGTGGCAACTGTACATTTTTTATGGTAATTTAAATAGTTTATAATATGTCAGTTCCTTAAATATTTTACTTAGCGTCAAAATTTAATTAGATAAACGATTACGTTAAACATAAACAAGCTCAAGATTGTAAAAAAAGGAAAAACAGGGCTGTTGTTGAGAATAAATAACTAGTTATATTGGACTATTTATTTGTTAACACTAAATAGCCAGCCTGTTCTGTCATATCTGTCTTATTTACGCATAAACATTTTTCGGATTTTGGTCTATCTATCTATCTATCTATCTATCTATCTATCTATCTATCTATCTATCTATCTATCTATCTATCTATCTATCTATCTATCTGTCTATCTATCTGTCTATCTATCTATCTATCTATCTATCTATCTATCTATCTATCTATCTATCTATCTATCTATCTATCTATAATATATATATATATATATATATATATATATATATATATATATATATATATTCTTATCTCTCTATATCTCTACGTGATGTTAATAAGTTATAACAAGTTCCTTTTTCATACTATTGATAAAAACACCAAGCTACAATATGTACATAGGTTTATTCATTGGTTAACGTGCCCTATCAGTATAATTACTGTTATTTACTAGAAGTGACTTACTTTTTAATTTTCATTATCGTATGCACATTATTACTTATTGTTTATTTCGGGCCAAAGAACGTCGGCTCCTAGTCGCAGAGCAGCGGTTGTCAGCCGTTGTTGCGACTGTGCCCCATAAGGGTGCGGAAGTATGTCCGCGCGTACCCCTCACACGTAAGTTCGCGAATAAATATAATTATTTTCATAAATGAGTGCGATACTTTGGCACGTAGGGGACGGATGGTCGTGTGGTAAATCGCTCCACTGTCTACCTGACTGTCTCTGGTTCGATCTCCGGTGAAGACCAATGGATATTTCAGGTCATGGCTTAAGTCCCCGCTTTATCTCACGTGGATAACTCCATGGCCATTACACTATCGTCTATGGTGGGGATGAAATAAGGGCACCCTAAAAACCGTTCCATTAGTGGTTTTTAGGATCTATGAGATTTCATCTCATCGTTACAGGGACTTCACACACTTAAGACACGTGGTTTAGTGATATTTCAAACTCTAGGCTGTTTTAAACTTTCCCATACCCCTATAGAGTACGCGTATGTCTGTCTTATATTTGGCCGAAACGTCTTAAAGCGCTTAACTAGCAGCACATCCGGTCCAGTTGTACTACCCCCAGACGGCTGTGTTTGGTTGAGAACCGCGCTCGCAGAGTGTAAGCAATTATCTGTCAGCTGTGCAGTGACAGAGCTTAGGTAATAAAAAAAAAAAACCTCTATTAACTGAGAATTTTTTTTATTTTCAGAAGTCTAAATTTAAACTAACCAAAATGTGCAGTAAATATATGATTGAAAATCATTGATTTACGTTTTTTTTATAAATTGAATACTTCTGTGATCATTCGCAGTTTATTTCAGGTTTCTCTTTGTAAACCAAAGTGTTTTAAGAAACACTAAAAACAAACATTCACAATAACAAAATGTAAATACTCGTAGCCTATTACCATATGCCCCTTCCCTTTGCCCACCCCTCGTTACGCCTCTGCATATCTTGAATATTAAAACACCGTCTTCACCATCATCTCTCACTCAGTTGCTCTTTTTTTTTTTGGTCTCCAATCATTACTTATTGGCTTTATTGCTATATCAATGTCTCTGTTAGGTCGATTCATATCACACAGATGTGCCAGTATAGATAACCTGAACGTATCTGTACAGATAGGGAACCAACTTGTTCCATTTGACGTCATCGCACAGAACACGTGGGATAACGTCACAGTGACGTACGAGTCGTGTAGTGTTGAAGTGAAGAATGGCACCGCCCACCTGTGGACAAAAAAATGTTTGAATGGCTACAACTACAGTGAACCAACGGATAGGTCCATTGTATCCCAGGTCAGATATACAAATGTCAACTTAGTCTTGTCATTTACTGTATAATATAAATGATATAACTACAGTGATCCCTGTGAATTGGATAATTATACCGCCATACAGTGATGAACATCTACAAAAATATATGAAGACTTAATGCTGATACAATAGTTGTTACTGTGGATCTAATGATGATACAATAGTTGTTACTGTGGATCTAATGATGATACAATAGTTGTTACTGTGGATCTAATGATGATACAATAGTTGTTACTGTGGATCTAATGATGATACAATAGTTGTTACTGTGGATGTAATGATGATACAATAGTTGTTACTGTGGATCTAAGGATGATACAATAGTTGTTACTGTGGATGTAATGATGATACAATAGTTGTTACTGTGGATGTAATGATGATACAATAGTTGTTACTGTGGATCTAATGATGATACAATAGTTGTTACTGTGGATGTAATGATGATACAATAGTTGTTACTGTGGATCTAAGGATGATCATTCTGGGCGTCCCACGGTATTTTGTCTATGGACGGGCATGAGATAGTTGCCCCCCCCCTCTTTCCCCTTGACACGATACTTCATACAATGGAATAGTCATCGTGAATTAACCAACAACTGTCAGGTTTCTCAGCACGGAAGATATTTTTCTAACAGCTAGCGACCCCCCCCTCCCCCCCCCTCCGTTAATTGTAATTGACTTGAGAATACTTAGGTTTTTTTCTAATTTTTTTTTTCTCAGATCTGGTTCAGAATCATTATTTTTGAATTGCTCATATTATTTACTTTTCTCTTGTTAATATTGTTTGCTTTTCTCTTGTTAGTATTGTTTACTTTTCTCTTGTTAATATTGTTTGCTTTTCTCTTGATAATATTGTTTGCTTTTCTCTTGTTAATATTGTTTACTTTTCTCTTGTTAATATTGTTTGCTTTTCTCTTGTTAATAGTGTTTGCTTTTCGCTTGTTAATATTGTTTGCTTTTCTCTTGTTAATATTGTTTGCTTTTCTCTTGTTAATAGTGTTTGCTTTTCGCTTGTTAATATTGTTTGCTTTTCTCTTGATAATATTGTTTGCTTTTCTCTTGTTAATATTGTTTACTTTTCTCTTGTTAATATTGTTTGCTTTTCTCTTGTTAATATTGTTTGCTTTTCTCTTGTTAATATTGTTTGCTTTTCTCTTGTTAATATTGTTTACTTTTCTCTTGTTAATATTGTTTACATTTCTCTTGTTAATATTGTTTGCTTTTCTCTTGGTAATATTGTTTGCTTTTCTCTTGTTAATTTGGATTTTCAAAATCCCTTACGATTTAAATAATTTTTTGATTGGCTTTTACAAAAAAAAATATATTTTTCTGGATTTCTCGGAAATAATTTACAAATTGTACGAAATTGTCCACAATATGAAGTGGAATATATATTTTTAGACAGCTTTAATAACGCATAGTTATGAAACTCAGTAATTTCCTTAAACACGCGCCACAAACTTCAAATTGTTTTTCAATGTTTCAGTGGGACCTTGTTTGTGATGGAGAGAGTCTGTCCGACGTCACTCAAACTGTTCTGTTGTTTGGGAATTTGGCTGGATCGTTAATATGCACCGGACTTGCTGACGTGTAACTATTTATAGATAGTTCCTCAATAGGTTGAGATCTACAATGTGATATGGCTTCTGAAAAAAAAAATGTAGCTTACTCAGAAAATGTGTGTCCATGTATCGGGTGGAAAAAAATGAAATGCCAGTTTAATTATATTTTGATTAGAGCTGCTGCTCAGTTGCTTTAAAAATGTGTGTATATATATATATTAGGGTGGCTCACTTTATTATGGTAAAAATAATATATATATATATATATATTAGGGTGGCTCACTTTATTATGGGAAAAAATAAAGTGGATTTTTTTATCATGAGCATTTTAGTTTTCTGGTTCACTGTGATTTAAGAAATGTATATACCAAATTTCACACATTTGGGCTCCTATAAATACTGCCTCAGTGCACTTGTTATCTCGTGTTTTATGGTATTCGGCAGTTGCATTTAATGAAACTTTTTCAAGGTTAAAAATGCTGTTTTTTTTGGTACAAAGAACAATTATATTACACAGTAGGATTTAAACAGTAAAATAATACTCGTTACATGACACATTAACCTGACAGTATTGCAGAGTAGTTCTAAGTAAGCCATTCAAATAATACACTTTTAAAGTTTTTAGTCTGTGTTTTCTGGGTCCTGAAGGTCTTCAAGTTGCGATCTTTTCAGCACAGTTGATTTTTTTTTTGCATCTGGAAACTCTCTGCTATGCTGTTCTACAATTTGCAGCAAGTACTGCTTTTCCTCTTCTGATTTGGTTAGAGTAGAGTTGAATGATGACGCCAGTACAATTCCCCGCTCGGCACAGTCATTGACAACTTTAAAGGAAGAGACCACTGCTGTTGCCTTCTGAAAGGATGGAGTTTGTTGCCAGGTGGACCCATCAGTCATGAGAAAATTTGTGGTAAGCAGAAAATCATTAAAGAAGAGCATCGATGACGAGGTTACAAAATCATTTAATGTCAAAGTATGAAGTGCTGAAGGATTATTTGTGCTGCGGATGCACCTTTCTTTTTTCTGATCATCAGAATATATGAATTGCCTCAAGCTATCAGAAAGGTTGTTTCTTTCATCCACTGAGACACGTTGAGGAAAGAGAACCAAAAGAATGAGTTCTGCACTAAGGTACTAGAAATGTCGGACAATCGTTTTCAATGCAGTCTGAGGAATGAAGGGAGAAACATTCTTATAATCAATAAGAAGCTTGATGAAATCCAGATCATTCAGAGGTGCGTCTGCTAAAATGGGACACTAAATCCAAGCTTTAATGTAAACCAAGGATGCAAGATACCAAATTCTGCACTTGATCTGTGTTTGTAAATATACCATTGGCCAGTAGGCTCAATTAGGGGACGTACCTAGCTCAATAAACATTGGCATGTCCACTGGACAGTATATAAGCAACGAAATAGGTCATGAAAAAAAAGTACCTTCTAACTGCCAGACGGCTGTGTTTGTAAACATACCATTGGCCAGTAGACTCAATTAAGGGAAGTACCTAGCTCAATGGACATTAGTATCTCCTTATGAAAACATTCTACCGAATGTCAACCAGACGACTGTGTTTGTAAACACACCATTGGCCAGTAGTCTAAATAAGGGGAAGTACCTAGCTCAATAAACATTGGCATATCAACTGGACAGTATACAAGCAAAGAAGTAGTTCATGAAAAAATAGTACCAACTGACTGCCAGATGGCTGTGTTTGTAAACATACCATTGGCCTGTAGGCTCAATTAGGGGAAGTACCTAGCTCAATCAACAGGAGTTGTGTCAACTTCTGTGCCAGTTAAATGAACATCACTTTTCGACCTAGTAGTCATAACTAAATGAATGATATTTATATAGCCGCAACATTTGACCTTATAACACTTGATTTTTTATAACTAACTTGAAATGCACTGGTGAAGCTGGCTATTTATATAAAAATTAGAACTTCTAGAGATTTCTAGAATTTCCCGGAACCTTCTCAAGTTTTCACACGTTTTTCTAGAAGCTTCTAGAACCTTTTAGAGATTTCATAGAACATTTCTAGAATTGTATAGATTTTACTAAAACTTTCCCGAACCTTCTAGCATTTTCTGTGTGCTTTATATATACATACTAGCATTCAAAAAATTCATTCAAACTGATTTAAAATTTCAGTGTCGATGAGGCAGTACTAAATAAAGTCATATATCCATGACATTTTTTCTGCGCTGTTTTGAAGTCAAAGGAAACACAAAAAACAAAATGCTCCAAAAACATTTGACAAAAAGTTATTTTGGGCCACCCTAATATATATATATATATATTACGCGTTAATCGCGCCTTAAAGCAGTTTAGTCAGCAGCCCTCATTTGGATAAAATAATACAAAAATAAACAGGCTCTTATGTGTTTTAGATGTAGACAAGTTGAAATGTTAAAGAACAAATAAAGAAATAAACAAATCAACACTTCTCAACAGGTATGGCCGGAAGCCCACGTATATAGCTTCACACTTTCTGATGTTCTTCACAGCCATAGCCATATGTTTCTCACCAAACTATACCGTCTTCGTTGTACTGAGATTTATTATTGGATTTGGTCTGCAGGTGGCATAAAAAACAAAATTAAGCTTTTATTTTTTATTGAAACATAATAACTGAATACATATGTCAACATGCATAGAAAGAACTCTTAGGTTTATTCAGTTGAAATCAAATGACAATATAGATCAATACAAATATCAATATAAGATCGAAAACACAATAATCACAGATGTGAACATGAATAAGCACATAAATCAGCACATATATGAACATGAATAAGCACACAGATCAACATTTAATCCAACACACAGATAAACACAAAAAAAAAAAAAAGATATTGTTATATCTGTGTTTTTTTTGCAGGGCGCGGGTATGATATCTGAAATCATACTTGTAGAGTTGTTCCCCACCAAGAGACGAGCTGTGCCATCACAAATTGGATGCTACTTCTGGCCAGGGGCGCTGTTGGTGCTGAGTTTAATTTCCTACCTGACTAAGGATCTCAGCTGGCGATACACTAGTCTTATTTATGCTGGGATGTCTATCTACGTCCTTGCACAATGGTGGTGAGTGCTATATTAGTGCTAAGACATATCAATACATAAAAAAGGTAAAATTCTTTAAATAAATTGAGCAAGAAAACTTTGATTGTGTACTGAACTATAATGTACTATATTATAGTTGTAGTACCACATGTGATAGCCAAATTATTTAATAACATACTTACCATAATTTAGGATCATGGATGAATCACCAAGATGGCTTCTGGCCAACAACAGAATACAGGAAGTTGAACGTATTATAAAAAAAGCTTCAAGAATGAATAACGTTGATCCACAAAAGGCATTGGATATACTTAGGGGAAATACTCTGGTAACATGGTTAAAATAACAACATTAAAAGCTATCCATTAGCTAGCTAAAATAGACAACATAAATATTACAAGTATAGATTTCACAACAGTCAATCAGAACAGTGTATACATTAAAATATACTTTAAAAGCTTAGTATAATATGATAATATTCATTTCCAGTGTGCGTTAAATCGAAAGTAAAGAATTAATACAACAATTTTCCAGTTTAAAATACAACCATGAAAAAAATCGGATCTGCCCGAAACCAAAAAATAACCTAGCCTACCGATCAAGCATAAGGGGATATAACTCTATGCAAAGGTTTTGCAGGGTATAGCTAGTATTATATAATGTTTGATAATTCATAGTAATTTATGTTTGGATTACCCTAAAAAACCCGTAGGCAAAAGGTTTATATAAATGTGATAGATCGTTGTTATTTATTTCATGATAGTATGTCACATATAAATGTACTTTATCTTCCAAAGTTATCACACAATGGACCTACCCCTCTGGACATCTTGAATAAATCAAATGTGAGTGAGAACAGCTTGATCGAGATCAGTGGAACACAAGACAAACCTGTAGACAGATCAAAGGACAATGTTAGACTGAGGGCATTTTGTACGAACAGAAATGTAATATTTATCACTGTATGTTTTTGTTATATGTGGTAAGCATTTAAGATTAGCTACACTTAACTACGTTATTTTTTTTTTCAAAGTCTCTGAAACTGAGATGGTTCTCTCATAAGTCACTGATGGGACGTGTATTGCAGATATAGAAAGTTAATCCTCTATCAAAGACATCATTAAGTTTGAACGTAGAAATTAAGGAGTCTTTAAAGAAGTGTACATCTCTTGCAAGGACAGCCCCCAGATCAAAGTACATTGAACATGGTTGGCGTGATAAAATTAAGACTTCAACATAAGTATCCCCCCCCTGTGACTTGGTTTAACAAACAAAAAAAAAATTATATTTCAATAGAAAACAGTAAAATTTTTCTTTACATAGAATTAACATAATTTTATTTTACAAGAATTTTTAGTAATAATTTTGCTTGAGAAATTAGCACTGAATCCATTTTTTTAATCACGAAATATATCATTATAAAAAAAAAATTCCTTTAACAGTATTCATCTAGTTAATACATTATTTAGGTACCAAAAAATCTATACATATATTTAAACGATTTATCAGTTAACGGTGGTCGGTCAAAAAAAAAATAAACAAAAAAGTTAAAAAAAAAATGGCCAGCAGTTTAATTGAAAATAGTGTTGGCCGAAAGGCTGGCTTAATCTTTACTTGCTGTTGGTAGAGGTGGAGGGTGTTTGCTCACCGCGCCACTTTAAACTTATGGCAGGACCAAGAACACCTCGCCTTTCTGGAAGTTTGGTAGAAAATACCCTGTTTGCTAGCCGGTTTGGAGATCTACCCAAAAGCCTTACCTGTATGGTAGCAGGTTTACCCTGCGACCTTGGCAGGTATGAATACAATAAAAAAAAACATAACTTTATCGGTTAGAAACGTGAATTGCCATCTGGTTCCTTTCCGAAGAAATCAGAAGACCGAACTAATATCAGTGTCACGGACTAAATAATTGCCAAGCCCACTAGGACTAAATTACAAGTCATTGAAACTAATCTAATATTATGAAGAGTAGAAATTATTACTTTGGAACCAAATGTAATACAATTATTTCCATTTTACATGAATAGAAATATTATACAGTTTGGCTCATTTCATATTGCCTAACCTGCTAATTTCTCTACCCTGTGACCTATTTTTTTCTGTACAATCTTACATCATTTTTCCCATTCCAAGGTTCACTGATAATTTGACCTACTATGGTCTTACCATGACGTCAACATCACTCACAGATAATTTCTACCTGGGTTTTATCCTCAACATTCTGGCTGAGTTACCTGCGGCATTAGCTTTCGGCGTCCTCATTAACAGGTACATGTTCATTGTTAGATATATCACTAGAATTAACAGGTACATGTTCATTGTTAGATATATCACTAGAATTAACAGGTTCATGTTCATTGTTAGATATATCACTAGAATTAACAGGTTCATGTTCATTGTTAGATATATCACTAGAATTAACAGGTACATGTTCATTGTTAGATATATCACTAGAATTAACAGGTACATGTTCATTGTTAGATATATCACTAGAATTAACAGGTACATGTTCATTGTTAGATATATCACTAGAATTAACAGGTTCATGTTCATTGTTAGATATATCACTAGAATTAACAGGTACATGTTCATTGTTAGATATATCACTAGAATTAACAGGTACATGTTCATTGTTAGATATATCAATAGAATTAACAGGTACATGTTCATTGTTAGATATATCAATAGAATTAACAGGTACATGTTCATTGTTAGATATATCAATAGAATTAACAGGTACATGTTCATTGTTAGATATATCACTAGAATTAACAGGTACATGTTCATTGTTAGATATATCACTAGAATCAACAAGAACATGTTCATTGTTAGATATATCACTAGAATTGGTTTGGATACACTAGTGAATAGTGATTGAATGAGCCATATAAAATATTTTTTGACATCAAATTTAAATATGTATTTGTACATGGATGAAAGAACCAAGTATAATATATCTCTAAATTGTTTTTCTTTGTTGTTCTATGAAACAGACTTGGCAGAAAGAATTGTATAACAATATTTCATATCACAGGAGCTGTCGGTCTTATTTCATCAGTTCTGTTCACATATGTGGATTTAGGAGGTAGGTTTACTATATGATACTTATTTTACTGGATTTCAGAAATATTTCAACATGTCTATTGACAATCAATTTATATTAAGAAGAAAAAGCACCATGTATAGTTAAATTACTTTGTTTCACATTTTAAGCATTGCTTTTTCCCATCTACTCTTAAATTAAAGACCCAAAATGTTTAAAACAAAAATTACCAGATATCTTTGGTTGCTATGAAATCCGGAACTGATCTTAGATTAAGAAACATTTCTGTGCACTAAGCAAATGTACTTTTGGGAGGGGGGGGGGAGAGCTTTGTGGCGCTTGCCAGTCTTGCACCCAATAAATTGGGCAAGTGTTGTCCCTCTGAGTTGTCTTGTGTTCTTATCATGGATATCTAGATATAACACCAGGATAGACAACCAAACAAAATTTCATTCTAGCTGTGTACGGTTTAGGCTGACGCAAGGATTAACGCCCAACAGACGGCATACAATAAAATGTGACTTTTTATTTCTAGTATAATATTTTTATTTAAAAAAAATGCTTTCTAAATACTTTCTACTAAAAAATAATTGTCAATTTTTATTTTAACTACAATTTCTCGTAAATAAAATAACGCCATCAGGTGACTGGCCACGAACGCCATTTTAATTTGTTTACGTTTTGTCAGTCAATTCGACTACACTAAAATGGACTCAGATTCTGATTTTTTAGAGGAAAATAAACTTGATTCAAGTGAGAAAGATGAAACTTGGGAGCTCATTACTTCTTCAGATGACTTTGAAGCTGAAAATATTAGTTTTAATTCAAGCTTTCAACACTTCCAAACTCACATGTGTAAGTATTGAACCAACATGCTTTGACTTTGTCTTTATGGTCTCATAGATTAGCTGTTTATTTATTTATTCATTTATTTATTCTTTAGAACTTAAAATATGGGAATAGTTATAAAATAAGAGAAAAGTATAAAGATTTATATTTTATTATATAAAGGTTTATATATAAATATTATTTATTTAGTTCTCTGCCGCTAGAATTACTGTTACTGTTTTATTTTTGTGTTATTGCCAATCAGCAGATTTTCGTAAACACAAAAAAAAAACAACTGAAGTTTACATAATATTTACATATCTGTATTGATGATATTTTGTTTTCATCATTATAAAATAATTAATTGTAGCTCGATAAATAAGCTGAATTTTTTTTTATTTATGGTTTTCTTTACATATTTTTTTATCCCCAGATCATATGGCATGATGATATGAATGAATTGAATGACACATTACCAGAACCACCAAAGAATTTTCTACCTGAGAGGGATCCAGACATTCAATAACTCGGAGGAGCTAAAACAAGGGAAGACATTAGGAAATTCTGCAATGCAGTGGCATTTTAAAACTTTATTTTACTTTGGACTTAGTAATTCATATTTGTGACTAATAATAGCAATGCCAGACATTATGGACCTTCAAAACCTTGTGTTTACCAAGATGAATTCTACAGATTCTATGAACTTATCATGTATGCTGGACTTGTTCAAGCACAGAACATTGACCGCTTCTGGTCTACTAAATCACTTTACAATGGACTTTGGGCCATAGCTTTTATGTTTCGTGATAGATTGAAATCTATAATAAGCTTTCTAAAGGTGTCTAATCCTCAAACTGAAGACAAAACCAACAAGTTATGTAAAGTACATTTTTTCTTTAACTTTATTAGATTGTAATGTATAAAATTGTTTCAGCCTTACCAAGATATAGAAATAGATTAAAGAATGATAAGAAATAAAGGTAGATATATTTTTAGGCAGTACATAAAGGATAAGCCGACTAAGTGGTGAATGAAGTTATGGATATTAGCTGATTCTCTTTCTAGGTATACTTATGGTTTTCATTTATATTTAGTTAAACAGGATAATGGGCCTTTTGGATTGGCATATGGGGTGGTAATGAAATTAATTAAATCTTTAGCTAAAGAGCGGTATAAATTATTAGTCGATAATTTTTATACTACTATACAATTATCTAAAGATCTATGGAATTTAGGGGTAGGAGCATGTGGAATTATTCTTAGGACATGTAAAGGTATTCCCCAATCTTTGAAAAATATAAAAGACTGAAAAAAAATCTAAAAGAGGGGATATGAGATGAGTTAGAGAGGGAGTTATTGACAGTACGATGGAGGGACAATAAAACTGTTTCGGTTATGTCCACTATGCATAATGCAAATGGATTTGGAACATTTAAATGACAGACTAAGTAAATGGGAAATTTTAGGAACTTACTGTTGACCAACCAACCATAATACAGGATTACAATAAATATATGGGGGGTGTAGATAAGAGTGACCAGTTGATAAATAAATATAATGTTCTATGAAAAATTATCATAAGCTGGTATAATAGTTACACTAATCTTGTAAAATATTTTTAGCAAAGTTATAAAACATACTGAAATTGAGCTTTGTTGTTATCAATAGACATTAGAATGTTAGTTTTTATAACTTAGATTTATATTTTTGAATTTTTCTTGTTGCATGGTCAATGTTGATCCCAGCAGATTTTTGGTCCTTTTTCTGTTAAAACACATCATTTTTAGAAATTTTTAAATATCTTTTGTATCTGAATATAATGTCTTCAAAAATATCCAACACACAGAGAATTGAATGTAGTTTAATAAAAAGTAACTTTTATTGAAATTATTCATAATGAATTTTTTTTAATTCTTTGTGTTTGTGAATTGTTTAATTTATTTATTTTTGTTTATTTTTTTCATCTAAACTTTTTAAAAATAATAAAATACTTGCATAATAATATCACTTTGAAACATATATTGTTAAAAAGCCCTTTCAATTTACTACATTTTCATATATATACTATAATAACATAATTTTTATAATAAAAGCTTTAGAGAAATATTAGTCGATAAAAATTTTAAAGACATTGACGAATTAAGATTGAAAAAGCTGGATGTTTTTTTTAACAATGTCAACAGAGGAGGGCTATTGAAGCCATCTGAGTACACCTTCCCTACTTGCCTACTAAATTGGAAAGTATTCAATTCATTGAAAAGATCAGCAAGTAGTCTGAAACTATCTCTAGGACAAACAAATAAAAAAAAATTGTTTAAATTGTTGATAGAGTAACAATTGATGAGTCATTGCTGATTGAAGAAATTATTTTTTTATTTCAATCATACTTTAAAAGAACTTATTTATGTTAATTTTTTTAATTGTTCGTCTAAAAATTATGTTAAGCAATTGAATGAGACCGTTCATGAAAAACCAATGAAAAAACGAAAAATAATTAAATTGACAAAATAAAGATTTTAAATTAAAAAATTTGTTATTAAAAGTTTTCAAACTTTAATTGCGTTTGTGTTTATTTCATAAAAACATAAGTACCAAATAAACAAAACTGCTATTAAACATGAAGACTAACGCTAAACACTTGATTGTGTGTCAGCCTAAACCGTATTTTTTTTTAAATATTGGCTGTCCTTAATAATGCTATATCTAGATTTCCATGGTTCTTATATTTGGAACGCAAGTGAGATACGACACTATTTTTTTTTTTTAATTTTAGACACATGGTCGAAAAAATATACATTTCCCTATATTGTCACAATAAAAACGACATATTTTTGGGCTGTGGTCATAAAAACAAAGTTTGTGCTGAATGTTGCCATCTTTCCATAGTTTTTAGACATCAAGTAGTTGAAACATAACAATTGGAAGCCAGGAATAAAATGTGTGCTACAAAGTGTTATTTGTAATTCGAATCATTTCTTACATTTGTATTTCTTTTATTTATAACCAGTCGGGCTCTCTGCAAAAACCTGGCTGACTGTGGTAGGTAATTTAATAGGTAAACTATCACTTACTGCCGGATATTGGTGTTTGCATCAGTACACTCCAGAACTTTATCCAACAAACTTAAGGTAAGTCGAAGTTTGAAGCATCAAATGTTTCAGTTAGTTTATTGAACACTAATGAAAAAAAATATAATTGTATATTTTATGAGAGGATGTTTTGAAAAGGGTTAAATCAGTATTGATTTGAAATTCAAAGCGTTCCGAAAAATCATTTGTTATATTCAATCTTTCTTTACTGGTATCAAAGGATCGTTTCTTTTTTTATTTTTTTTTTATCATTTGTTGGAATAAATTATGATTTGTGTGTGTGTGTAGTAAATTGTTTCTATTCACTGTCATTTAGCGTAGAATACTGATTCTTTAATTAAATTAGTGCATTCCTTCAGCTCAATTAAAATGTGTAGTGTTTAATGTGCAATTAGTATATAAATTCTAGGATTTTTATTCCAGAAACACGGGGTTGGGTTTCGCATCATTCGCTGCAAGTGTTAGTGGACTTATAGCCCCACACTTTAGAACTTTGGTGAGTAGATAAAAGAGGATGGTGAGTAGATAGAAGAGAATGGTTGGTAGACAGAAGAGAATGGTGAGTAGATAGAAGAGAATGGTGAGTAGATAGAAGAAAATGGTTAGAAGATAGAAGAGAATGGTGAGTAGATAGAAGAAAATGGTGAGTAGATAGAAGAGAATGGTGAGTAGATAGAAGAGAATGGTGAGAAGATAGAAGAGAGTGGTTAGTAGATAGAAGAGAATGGTGAGTAGATAGAAGAGAATGGTTAGTACTGATTACATTAACATCCATCAGTTACATCACACATACTACTAGGTGGAAGTGCGATGTGTGTGTGTTTAATGAGATGAAATATTTTAAAAACCACTAATGGGACGGTTTATATGGTGCCATTCTTTCATCCCCACCATAGCCGATAGTGCAATGGTCATGCAGACACCACGGGAGATATATCAGGAACGAGCCAAGACCTAAAAAAATTCTTTGGTCCTCACCGGAGATCGCTTTACCGCACGACCATCCCTGACCTCCGTAGAGCTCTCGATTATTGGCGAAAGGTCTTGAATTTCCAGCTCACATATGGGAACCTGACATTTATTTGGGCAAGTTAAGGTGGCTGGGCATTTAACTAGCCATACAATTCCACAAAATAGGAGAAACTGGTGAACTCTACTTCATCCGAACCCGATGGTCTGAATATGGGTTTATTAGGGAAGCTTTACTTTTATACATAATATTGAAATCTCTGACTTAACAAATATGTGGTCAGAAGAATTTGGAATGTTTTAGCTAAGCATAAAAACTGTTCGTCTTATTTTGACAGGAGCGACACGTACCATGGGGTCCAGGTGTTATATTTACCTGCCTGTGTTTGCTGGTGCCTGTGATTGTTCGATTCCTTCCAGAGACACACAGCCATGAGCTGCCACAGACCATAAACGACATGGACAAATGGATCGAGAAGTCTGGACGCAAGACGAAAAAATAAATTCTATTCTGAAATTCAGAATTAACTATTTGAATTTTCAGAATTACTTGAATGTCTTAATATATATTTATCACAACATAAATAAAAAATACCAGAAAATCTGGTGTAACGATTTTCTTAATTAGCAAAGCAATAAACCATTTCAACATGGAATGATGACTTACATTTAATAAATATACATACATATTAGGGCTGTACCGGATTCTAATTTTTAGATCCTGCAGGATCGGAACCGGAATCGGATTTATTATTTGAATCCTGCCGGAATCGGAACAGGAACCGGATTTTAATAAAATAACAGATTCTTCGTTTTAAAAATTAATTTTAATAAAGCTGTACCTAATTTAATTTGATTTCTTTTACAATCAAACAAAGAAATGGGTAACATATATTAGAAAGTATAATAAACATGTTTATTAATAAATGAATTCCAATTTATATATATATACTGTGGCAGCCCCCGATAGTTCATTTTCTTTAGTTTTCCATAGTAGCGTCATCGAACCGTGTTTTTTTTCATTCATACTTTCATTTAAACCATTATATGACTATTTCCCACAAAAACGCAAATTAAAATGCATTTCAAATCTAAATCAATATCACTTTAATGTTCAATTAAAAATGTATATTCAAGTTACTTATCTAAATTTGCGAGGAATTTTATCCTAATCGTGACAAAATCCACTAAATTAAACAAGCAATTAAGCCTGTTCCATTCTGGACACAGGACGTGTTAGCGCATTTTCGTGTTATGTATCAGTACGTTTGTTAGCTTTCAGTAAATATTTGTAAATTTTGGAAATGTTTATAAATTCACCTGGGTAATGCATATATTTGAAAAAAAAAATTATTGTCTCTTAAATCTAGCTACAAGTGGTTTGTGGTTACTGAAATAGGACCCATAATTAAAAACATTCTAAATTATAGTCATTTAATCGTCCGAAAACTCCGTCAATTGTTGCATAGCTCTGATACTTTCAATTAAACTCAGGACACAAGCTTACTATTTCATTTTATGAGTTTCTTAATAAATCTTGGTGAAACTACGTGCTGCAGAATTTCGCACCAAATGAACGGGTTATTGAACGTACAAGGTGTATATATAATATATAAGCCCCTTAGGAGCCCTGAAGCCCGGCCCTCAGAGGTCCTATCGCGAAATGAACTTTTGATGTACACATGGCAGGCCAAGACCTACAAAATGATATATACATCATGGGTCTAGGACTTATAGTTGCTGAGATATAGCGCTCCTTTATTAATATAGCTAATATAGTAAAAACGGTACTAAGGCCCCTTTTACGGCCCTGAGAGGTCAGATCGCGAAATGGAAAAAAGTCATTTCTTGGCAGGCCAAGACCTACAAAATGATATATACATCATGGGTCTAGGACTTATGGTTGTTGAGATCTAGGGTGATGACGGACGGACGGACAGACAAAACGGGGACAATAGAGCATTTTTTTTCGAAAATGCTCTAAAAATGTGCAGAAAAATATATTATTGAACATTTTTCAAACTGTAAACACCCAAAAATAGATCGTTGTCTGCTCTTTAAAAAAAGTTAAACTTTGATAGCTAAATATAGTTTATAGAAAACACGGAATCAAAAGTAGCGGAAGATAAGGTGTCGTATTACTAGACCAGGAGTCGGCAACCTTTTGAGATGGAAGAGCCTAAAGTTATAATTTACAATTTTCTCAATTTTAAAGAGCCACTAAATTTGTTGTTTCAATATTACGGTATTGGATCAAGCCGCAATTTGACATCGAAAGAGCTACAACTTGACATAGAAAGAGCCGCAGGTTGCCGACCCCTGTACTAGACTAAATACCATTCAAATCTTCCTTTTTAATATATTTGTACTAACATATAGAAGTAAAAGCGATCGACATTATTGTAGTTTTAAAATCAAAGGAAGTTATTGTTTTAATTTAATTGTATAGCGCTAAATATTTCAAAATTATGTTGCGCTAAAAAAATATCTTACAAATTTCAAACAACAAAGAAATCCGGCTTAAATTCGGCACATTTTAACCGGAATCGGAACCGGATTTGTTAAAACTGCCGGAATACGGCTTAACAGGAACCGGAATCGGATTCCGGTACAGCCCTAATATATATATATATATATATATATATATATATATATATATATATATATATATAATGACTACAGTAAATATTCTACAGAGTAAATTAAGCTTTTAACATTTTCAAATTAACACCCATAACATATATTAATGACTAATTAAGCCTTCTAAAAACAAAGTTGATTTTTACTCTGTCGTGCAAATACTCAAGTATGTCTTTCCATTATTTATTAAAATATTTCATTTACTTTAGTATTAAATACTTCAATTTTAAAATAAAGCCAATAGATAAATCTTACAACTGAACTTATTTATTTATTGCTTACAAACTTTGTCTGGTTTGTTTGGTGGTAGTTTCCCCTCGTTTAAATTCAAACCAAAATACATCCCTGTGGTATAGTGAACAATCTGATATAGTAGAGAAAAAAGTTCGTATCATATTTAACTTCTTCAAAAATAAAAAAAAACATAAAGATGTCACCAAGCAATGAATGTGGGAACGTAAGAAATTTAATGACGAACTGAGGAACTTACAATATTTTATGGGTTGGCCAAATAGGTCAATAAAGTAAAGTTCCCTTAGCCCCTAACGGGCCATCGGGGCAGATGAAGTGCAGAATTCATCTGTTTCTATAACCTCAGCCTTTGAAGGGATTGTCCGGCTAACACAACGCCTAGCCGCCTTTACTCCCCCAACTCAAGTCAGGTACCTATAAGCAGCTGGGTGGTCTTGTATGACGACTTTGTACCAAATTTCACCAGAAAAATTACACGGGTGTCACCAAGGATCGAACACAGGTCGATAGTCGAGTATCTACAACACTTTGCCATCGGTCCCTGGCCAAATATGTGGTTATCAAGATATCGGCTTCTTCAAAAGCCCTCTATTGGGACTTTTATTTTGTTTCTATGTCTTAACTGTTTCCGGAGGGCCAAAGATCATTCGGTGCCCAAGATTTTCCAATGGCAACGTTGACATTCGAAGAGAAACTCCTTATGTTTGTCTGCTAATGTGCTCGAAGTTAACTTTGCTTAAATTCCCAAATGTAACTTTGCATTCCCGTCCCCCCTCCCCCCGGCCTCAATGAATAAATAATAACGGCTCTGATACAAGAGGGTGAAAAAAATCTACCAAATCTGGCTGCAACAAGACAAACTAAATGCGTTCTCAAACTAAGTGTACATTCAACTAGCTAGAACACAGGCAACAGCCTTGCTTTATAAATGATCGCCCGGAGTGGATTCTGAAAACTCCACATCTTTTCCCATGTTAGAAATTCTATGATGGTGAAAAAGCGGCCATTTACTAGTGACAAAATAAGTGTCCTCTTGGTTGAAAATAATCTGCTCGTTAATTTTGCTTGAAATTTATCGCTAAGAAATAATGAGATGCTGAAAGAAATAATAGCCCCCATCACTTGCATCGCTTGTCACTGTTTAGCCATTACTGCTCTAGAGCAGCGGCTCTCAACCGGTGTTACATGTACCCTAAGGGGGAACAACAAATGTTATGGAGGGGTACCTGCGACATATATTTTTCGTTTAGATTAGAACCACCAAGTGTTTGAAGAAGGTCCTCGGGTCCTCAGCGTGACTCTCCATCAAACCACCGTGCCCAAGTATCATATTAGATTGGAAAGCACATTCCATTATGAAAATAAGTAAATTTGTTTGTGAACCTATATGTGGGGGTACAGTCACGAAAAAATTGAGAACAACTGGTCTAGAGACAAATAAAACAGAATGACTCCACATCACAACGTGTCTGTCATTAAACTAGACATTTTTTTTCCAAATTGTAAAGTGAAGTTGGTTTGTGATATCATGAGTTACAGTAAATAAGAAAAGAAGATGATATTGCTTCATTTCTTTTATAATATATGGTTAAATATGTTTCTTGAATGAACTTTTCAAAAAAAAAATATATGTCTATGTCTTGAATCAAATATCACGAATTAGTTACTTCACACTGTGCAATCAGGTCAACAATATTTTATAAACATGGCATGATGATAATAGGTCAAAAAATAATTTTTTAAAAATATTAAAAATAGTAGCATTTAATTTGATTTCACAGTTACACCTCTCAAGAATGATACATGCATATATATATATATATATATATATATATATATATATATATATATATATATATATCTTTTTACCCGGCGGTTTCAGGGTAGGGGGTAACGCGTGACACGTTAGTAAATAAATTGTACTCGTGTCTGGTCGATTTATTTTTTCTGAGTTTAATGTCGCAGACTGTGTTAAGTTCTTTTGTGCAGAAATATTGTCAGAAGAAGTCATTACTCCAGCGTATTACCTATAAAAATAAATTAATTAAAGACACTTGACCAACACGTTTCATGTTTTTATCACCACACATAACATTTAAAGTACATAAACAAACCATCAGACAAATATAGTTAGCAGATTTTTATTTCTTTATTACATAAATATCTTTTTAGTCGTACCGGTGAAATAAAAACAAGGAATGTTTGGACTATTAATTTTAACGTTTATTTTCAATGTCTTTTATTGTGAGAAAAAATTAGAAAACTATATTTTCAAGATTTTAGTCCTCACACCACTATGAATTTAAACATTTTTAAAACTAAAGTTAGCGAATGTTTTACAGGTGGTGTGATACCACTATTATATCATAAGCTAACTTTCATTTTAAAAATTTTAAATTCATAGTAAAGCTTTAGCCAATTTACCGAAGGACTTAAAAAGACGCCTTTCAAAAACTATAGTTGTGAACGCTCCTATTTATCGTGGCAACTATTGAAATGAAAATCCTAAAATTAACGCTGTGAACATGTAAATCAAACTTTATCTGTAAATAATTAGGATTTCAATGTTGTTCAATGAAAGAGATGGACAACTGTATTTTTACTCCTACAAAAATTATCTATTTCATTGATCGAAGTTAAATGAATTGAAACTTTCAAACCTGAACGACACCAAAGCACTGATAGTGGTGTCACCAATTGTATATGAGTTTAGGGCCATGTTCACACCAATTTTTAACTTTTTTAAAGACAGCTAAGTGACCTGAATGGACAAAAGTGTGATCCAGTCAAAGTGGCATGCATGATACGTAACTCCGACATGTGGCTGCTACAGTTATTAGTTAAGAGATATCTTGAAAAAAAATAAAACTCTCAGAGTTTATCAGTTTCAAATGAGATAAATGTTGGAACGAAATTTATGTCACCTTATTACAAGCGAGCCAGGTGTGCAAAACACCAGGATTATGCAACATAGAAAGCAAACTAGAACCAAGTGGACAGTAAACTTTGACATACATTTGTCTACATAAATTACCTCGATGTCCGGTTTATTAATAAATTTGATTTTATAGCTCACACTTACCAATGCTTAGAGTGTTAATGCTAGTAAAAGTGTTGGACAGAAATATATCTCAGAAACTCTTCTAGCAGGAAGTGAGTACAATTTTAAATTTACATATTATGATGTGAAAATCGTCGTTTTTTTTAAAATTTGATTGCCAGGTTTTTTTTTTACAAAAGTGTTGTAAAGATATATGAAGTTACATGGTAGTTACCCTTTCTTACCTTCCATATTGTACATTACCTTCTTAACTCATTTTACCTCCCTAATTGTAAGTTACCTATATAATTGTAGCTTGTAACGCACATAATGTAATTGATTGATAATTAAATTTTTCATTTATATATACAAGCTACAATGATTGTATATTTCAAGATGATTAAACTCATATCACTTCATCCAGTTGCAGGAAAAATTTCAAGATATTTTACTGTCTCAGGTGTTATACATTGGACTATGTTGTCTTTCTTTTCTCTCTGATCGCTTGTATCTACGTACTGTAGTGTCTGTTGCTATTTAAACCATCGAATTCTGTGCCATCTTAGTCCAAGATGGCTATGGACCAAGGCGCCGTGATGGACAAAGTGATGAACGAGATCAACTGGTGGGGCACATATCAGAAGATACAGTTTCTGATGGTTATGTTGCCGGTTTTCCCTTGCGGTTTTCACGTTTTGTCTATAGTTTTTATAGGTAAGTACATGTTTAATCGTCACAAAATATTCAATTATTTTTTTTAATATTCAAACATGTTTGTCTGACATTATATTCCGTTGGTTACCAAGTGTGACTCTTCAGTGAGTTTTGTTTGGCGTTAAGAAAGATAAAGTTTCTGGTATTCTAACAAGATGAGTTGTCTTAATCGGCGGCCTTGATAAAGTTTTTGCCGAAAAATATTTATTTAAATAGAGCTTAACTCTCATTTTTTGACGTGAAAAGATATTTTTGACATAAACGATTATAAGACTTTTGATACTAATAAAAGTTTCCATAAATTTATTTCTAGCTGCGCACTTCTCTATATAACTTTCGATAATGACTTTATACATATGCTAATTTCGATTCATAAAAAGAGGTAAAAATTATTCGAAAGGGATGGTCCCAACAACACCTAGATTTCCAGGACATCAGCGTGTGTTTTAACGAGTTCGTTATAAAATCGAAATCTGGACATTTACTGTAAAACTAATTTATCTAGATAATGTATGTGAAGTAGAGTTCTGTCAACTTATGCCAATACTGCGTCAATAAATAGTAGCAGATTAGGCACGTCTTGTTTAGACTTCTAGTGCAATACTTACATTGATATGACTTGTTTTTAATGTACGATAAAATTTGACTTGCTTTGTCTGGCAGTGAGGTTTCGTGTCTTTATTGTCGAGTTTAAGGGAAACTGGAAATCAGTTATCAATAGCTTTAATGTATTTGAATTTTTCAACACTTGTGTATGCTTGATACGTGTGTATGCTCGATACTTGTGTATGCTTGATACTTGTGTATGTTTGATACGTGTGTATGCTTGATACTTGTGTATGCTAGATACTTGTGTATGCTGGATACTTGTGTATGCTTGATACTTGTGTATGTTTGATACTTGTGTATGCTTGATACTTGTGTATGCTTGATATTGTGTATGCTTGATACTTGTGTATGCTTGATACTTGTGTATGCTGGATACTTGTGTATGCTTGATACTTGTGTATGTTTGATACTTGTGTATGCTTGATACTTGTGTATGCTGGATACTTGTGTATGCTTGATACTTGTGTATGTTTGATACGTGTGTATGCTTGACACTTGTGTATGCTGGATACTTGTGTATGCTTGATACTTGTGTATGCTTGATATTTGTGTATGTTTGATACTTGTGTATGCTTGATACTTGTGTATGCTGGATACTTGTGTATGCTTGATACTTGTGTATGCTTGATACTTGTGTGTGCTGGATACTTGTGTATGCTTGATACTTGTGTATGTTTGATACTTGTGTATGCTGGATACTTGTGTATGCTGGATACTTGTGTATACTCGATACTTGTGTATGCTTGATACTTGTGTATGCTGGATACTTGTGTATGCTCGATACTTGTGTATGCTGGATACTTGTGTATGCTCGATACTTGTTTTTGCTTGATACGTGTGTATCCTTGATAATTGTGTATCCTTGATAATTGTGTATGCTTGATACTTGCAAGCATACCTTTCTATTCTTGATGACGATACACTATACTAAACAACACTAGTCTGATATCAGTGTAATATGTTGGTGAAGAAGATTTATATGAAGTAAGTGAGTAATCGACTTTGGTGGTTTTCTATACATTACATAAATATATCATTTATGTCAGGTTAGCTGACTATTGCCAAAAAAAGTGCGAGTGTGTGTGTGTGTGGGGGGTGCTAATTAATCAACCAAATATATAAATACATACACACACACACACCTTTTAAAAAATACAATTTATCTAAAATGTAATACAATCTTACGATGATTTGAAATTTTCAAATATTAAGGGCTGACTGTTTCTTCGAAATCATTTATTGAACTTTTGAACGAAGGATACTGAAAGTAATATTTCTTCACTTGTCATTGATTTATAAATTGCTAAATAAAGGAAAGCAGATGGTATTTAAGAATGACGCACACGCTTAAATTTGTTAAGTTTTTTATTTAGCATTATCTCTCCTCCTCTCCACTAATGTTTTATTCTCCCCCCTTCTATTCGGTATTCTCTCCTCTTCTCTATTTTTTCTATCCCCTATCCTGTAATATGCACCCACACCCCCACCTTCATAATAAGTATTTTTCTATTTTCCTTTATCTATTTCCTATTTTATTTCAATTCCGTATTCTCTCAACGCCCCCAACTATGGCCCACCTTACTCCGCTAATGATGAATCCACTTTAGTTGTAGTTGAATTTATAACGTACAGCAGAGTGTTTATTTTGTTATTTTAGCTCCTCCTTAGTTACAGTCAGATATGAAAATACCTATAACCCACACAGTGGTAGTTCGTGTCCGATTTTAACTCTCCTCACCATTTATACTGGGAGGCAGTGAAACTTGCTACAAAACTCAACCACTGTAACGGAAGAAATGTAATATATATATATACACTTATAAGACGCATTTGCTGTCTGTCTTTCTGTTCCCTTATAACTCAAGATCCAGAAAACCAAATAACGTGAAATTTGGTACACGTACACATAATTACATGGGGAAGGTCATAGGACAGGTTTCGTTTCATCTCGATGGGTAGTTTAATTGTAATAAATTATTTTTATTTTAGTATTTTACTATATTAAAGTAATCTCGACGGCGCCATAAATAAAACTCTTCTGTGACGTCTTTTCCCTATGATGGAATAGAACTTGCGCGCTGGTGCTGTATCGTGCCTTTGTGCTGCTAAGAATTATTGATGTTTTTTCATGCTTCCCGATTTGTACAGTTTGAGGAGGGTAAAGGAATGAAGAAGGATTTTAAAACAAGCAATTAAGCCTGTTCCATTCTGGACACAGGACGTGTTAGCGCATTTTCATGTTATGTATCAGTACGTATGCTATCTTTCAGTAAATATTTGTAAATTTTGGAAATGTTTATAAATTCAATTGTGTAATGCATATATCTGTAAAAAAAAGTTATAAAGACGTTTCTTTATATTTCAAAAAAAAATATTTTCTCTTAAATCTAACTACAAGTGGTTTGTGGTCACTGAAATAGGGCTCATAATTAAAAACATTCGAAATTATAGTCATTTAATCGTCCGAAAACTCTGTCAATTGTTGCATAGCTCTGATACTTTCAATTAAACTCAGAACACAAGCTTACTATTTCATTTGATGAGTTTCTTAATAAATCTTGGTGAAACTACGTGCTGCAGTATTTCGCACCAAATGAACGGGCTATTGAACGTACAAGGTGTATATATAATATATAAGCCCCTTAGGAGCCCTGAAGCCCGGCCCTCAGAGGTCCTATCGCGAAATAAACTTTTGATGTACACATGGCAGGCCAAAACCTACAAAATGATATATACATCATGGGTCTAGGACTTATAGTTGCTGAGATATAGCGCTCCTTTATTAATATAGCTTATATAGTAAAAAACGGTACTAAGGCCCCTTTTACGGCCCTGAGAAGTCAGATCGCAAAATGGAAAAAAGTTATTTCTTGGCAGGCCAAGACCTACAAAATGATATATACATCATGGGTCTAGGACTTATGGTTGTTGAGATCTAGGGTGATGACGGACGGACGGACAGACAAAACGGGGACAATAGAGCATTTTTTTTTCCAAAATGCTCTAAAAAGTGTGAGAGGGGAGAGAGGGAGAGAAAGAGGGAGAGGGGTAGAGGGGGAGAGAGAAGGAGTGAGGGAGAGAGTGGGAGATGAGAGGGAGGGAGGGAGGGAGAGAGAAAGGGAGGGAAAGAGAAAGGAAGGGAGGGAGAGAAGGGTAAGGAGGGAGAGAGAGGGGAGGGAAGGAGAGAGGGAGAGAGAGGATGGGAGAAATGGGAAGGAGAGATAAAGAGAGAGGGGGCAGGGAGGGAGAGAGAGGGAAGGAGGAAGGGAGGAAGGGGAGAGAGGGAGGGAGGGGGTGGAAAGGGGGAGAGAAGGAGGGTGGAGAGGGGGAGAAGGAGATGGGAGAAGGAGGGAGGGAGGGGGAGGGAGAAAGGGAGGGAGGGAAATGGAGAGAGAGGGGGGAGGAAGGGAGGGAGATAGGAAGGGAGAGAGGGGGGTATGGAGAAAACAGAACCTTATTTTAAACCCGGTCAACGCCGGCTACTTGCAACTAGTATATATATATATATATATATGGCCCTTACGCTTTGCATTGAAGCTTAACCATCGTCCATTATATATTACTAGCTGTACCCTGCAAAACCTTTGCATAGAGTTACATCCCCTTAGGCTTGATCGGTAGGCTAGGTTATTTTTGGTTTCGGGCATATGCTATTTTTTCAAGTTTGTATTTTAAACTGGAATGCTGTTGTATTGATTCTTTACTTTCGATTTAACGCAGAACCCAAATCGTTATTATTGTATTAGATAGATTTAACTACTTATAAGTACTACAAATAAAAAATGTGCATGTATGGCAAAACTTTCTACAGACACATTTATTACATGTGCTGAAATTATGTCATTGAACATTTATATTTTATAACAATTATCTGCTACATTTACAGGTCGGAACATTGACCACAGATGTGCCAATATAGATAACCTGAACGTATCTGTACAGATAGGGAACCAACTTGTCCCATTTGACGTCATCGCACAGAACACGTGGGATAACGTCACAGTGACGTACGAGTCTTGCAGTGTTGAAGTGAAGAATGGCACCACAGTCCTGTGGACAACAAAATGTTTGAATGGCTACAACTACAGTGAACCGACGGACAGGTCCATTGTATCCCAGGTCAAATATACACATGTCAACATGGTCTTGTCATTTACTTGTATAATAAATAATACCTGGAAACTTTTGTAACCAACATATGGAGAATCAGATATTACACTAAAGACATGGAAAGACCATGCTCAATCACGCACTCCGCTCACTCTGTTTCATTATCCATTGTCCAACGCTTACATACTTTTGAAAAAATGTGTGTGTGAAGTCCCTGTAAGGATGAGATCCTATAAACCAATAATGGTTCGGTTTTTATGGTGCCCTTCTTTCATCCCCACTTAGCGATGGCCATGGAGGCACCACGGGAGACATTTAACCATGACCTGAAATATCCCTTGGTCGTCACAGGACATCAAACCAGCGACCCTTAGGTCGACAGTCGAGTAATTTACTATACAACCATCCATGACTCATATCAGCGCTCGAAATTTGCACACAACCACACAAGAGTGTAGTTTCTTTGCAATCACAGCCATTCCCAAAGGATAGAAAAACTGGGCTGTGCGCTGGTGCTCCAGATTCGGTAAATTTTGTTTGCAAGCCTCAGGAAGTAATCTAAACATCTGTCATTTGCCCTGATAAAATTTAATAAGCAAAAAGATAATTAGGAACCCGATATTGGCAAGCAGCGATCTTAAAAGAGTTTTTGTTTAGGGCCACCGAATAGCTATACCTAGGGCCCCCCTAGTGTATTATTGCGTAGGGTCCCAAAATAAGTTTTGTGGGACTTCCTAAAAGTATCGTTTACCAGTGGTGCCAAATTACCTTTGCCACCCTAACCCTTGCCCCCTTCTCGAATAGCCTTAACATACATCCTTTCAAAAACGTAAGAACTTAAAAACGTAAGAACTACTGAGTATAAAAACGAAAGAACTACTGAGTATAAAAACGTAAGAACTACTGAGTATAAAAACGAAAGAACTACTGAGTATAAAAACGAAAGAACTACTGAGTATAAAAACGAAAGAACTACTGAGTATAAAAACGAAAGAACTACTGAGTATAAAAACGAAAGAACTACTGAGTATAAAAACGAAAGAACTACTGAGTATAAAAACGAAAGAACTAATGAGTATAAAAACATAAAAACTACTGAGTATAAAAACGTAAGAACTACTGAGTATAAAAACGTAAGAACTACTGAGTATACTGTATATCTTTGTTCATGCTGTTAATACATATCATTCAAACTTATTGTAAACACATGTATTTGTAATGACTGGATTGACAGTCTTTTGTGTAACTACTACTGCTTCGATGTTTGTTTAAAAAAAACACGAAATAATTGTGTATCATACTATCAATAATAAAATATATTACTTTCACAGTGGGACCTGGTGTGTGAACGTGAGGCTCTGTCAGACTTTACACAGACCATCTTGTCCCTTGGTCAGTTGGCCGGAGCTTTTATCTGCACTGGACTTGCTGATATGTAAACAATGATAAATATGTAGATAACACCTTTGCAATGAATTTCTGTTTAGTTTCAACCTGCATATATTTACGTATTTGTATTTAAACAAAAACAATTTAAGAAACATCTACATATTCAGAATTATTTTACTTAAGTTAAAATCAGTTTCGTAAACCTTTTTATGAACTTCATTTTGGCAGATATGGAAGGAAGACAACGTACATGGTATCTCATTTCATTTTGTTTGTTACGGCCATCGCCATTTCTTTTTCACCAAATTTGACTGTCTTCATTGTTCTGAGATTTATACTTGGAGTTATGCAACAGGTATGACTATTAGTGTAGAAAGATACCAGACTCAAGCTATAGACAAAAGTTTCACAGCTGTAAGAAAGTGTATTGTATAGTGTAACCCATATTTCCGTAAATTGAATGCTACCATAGTCTCAGTACCAAATCAAACAAATAAACTAACAACAGTATTTGAACAGATCAAATCTCATTTTTAATACATCCCATTATTCGTTTTGTTTCGTATTATAGGCCTACATGAAAAACGAATACATGTAGTTTTGCACATTTTTACTATGCGATCAAACGGTTCGTTAACCGAAACCTTGTTTATCAAAGTGCTTGTTTTTTTTTTATTTCAGTTTGTACTTTTTGTGTGTATGAGAATCGAGATTGTAGTGTACATATTAAAACTACTTTATGCTAATTATTTTTTTTGTATAAACGGATATGTAAACAAATATATGTCACACTCGGCATTCCATTTCAGGGCACTGGACTAATTTCTAGCGTTTTGAATCTTGAAATCCTACCGACAAAGAGAAGAGCCCTACCGTCCCAAGTTGGCAGCTACTTGTGGCCTGCATCACTCATGCTACTGTGCTTATGTGCTTACATTACAAAAGATCTTAGTTGGCAGTACACAGAACTGCTCCTGGCCAGTTTGTCCTTTTATGTTTTATTCCAGTGGTGGTCAGTTTTTTTTTAACGTTTATCACTTGCTAATAATAAATAATATTATATTTATTACATTTAGACCTATCCCATGCACACATTCTAGGGCTATTAAAAATACCACTTTCCACAGGGTTGTTTGTATCGAAGTATCGGTATCGGCCAATACAGTATCGGCGATACTTTTTTTTAGTATTGGTTGCTGTATTGCCGATCCGTTTTGTATCAAGTATTGATTTGTGTATCGCCGATACATTTTAAACGAAAAATTTTCGATACTCGATACCAATACTTTTCTATTGGTATTTTAAGAATGCATTGTAACAAACTCTAACAAAAAGAAATTACTTTGTATCTTAAAATATTCAAAATGAAAAAAAATTATATTCATAAACCCAATTGATTAACCCCATTATTGGTATGTTTATCAGTTATGAAAATAAAATCAAAATACCACAATTGTACTGTTCATACAATTAAAAAAAAATAGCGATTTTAGTACCTTGTTTTAAAAGTAATCTACATACATTCAACCACTACTAGCAATCATAGCCATCAACCACACCAATATTAACACCACCCACCTACCCACCAATATAACCACGGTCATCGAATTGAAGGCAATCTTGAAGTTTTTGCTTTGCGCGCCGATATCTGTAAATCTTATTCTTATATTCTTTCATTCATTTACTTTCTTTCTATCAACTATTTGTTCAATGTTTCAATGAATGACTGAAAAGTAAACTTTATTTATTTTTCGATAGATCTGTCAGTTATATAAAAACTTAGAAAAACTTGCACTCTTTATATTTTAAGTAATGTTTTTTGTTTGTTCTCCAAAGTATTGGTATTGTATTGGTATCGATTTTGGCAATACATTTTTACTTGAGTATTTGTATTGGTATTGGCGATACTCTTTCCATGAAGTATTGGTATTGACAATACAATTTAAGAGTATTGTTAACAACCCTGACCTTCTGAGACAAAAACACTAGCTCCAACTGCGAAATGAAATACGAACAATCTTTAATCGACCGCTTGAATACACAGTAGCTTAACACGACCACGCCTTACCAAGTTCATAACTCAACTTCTTAGTCCAACAACTGGACATCAACAAACTGTTTACACAGTCCAGCTACACACACAGACACGCAGCGCACCATCCAGTCTTGAAATATGCTCTCCCTTGCACACATAACACACACACAAGATAAAAATTAAGACGTATTCGTAATTTTGGTTGCGCTTTGGGTCGCTATGCGATCTTCATGCTGCAGATATAATATAAGAGGACTTACAATTACATAATGCAAACATTAATGGGTTAAATATTACGTAGAAATTTTTTGTTTCAAAATTTCTGATTCTATACAGAAATATTGGCTATTTTGAAATTTATTTGTATTTCCTTATTAAATAAAAACTACAATGTCGTAGTTGTTTAATATTAATGAAATATGTATGACAATATAGCTGAAATTACCTAATTTGGAGTCATTATCATAGATCCATTACTAATCGTATCACATATCGAGTCTCTAACATTTGCCTGGGGGCTACAAAATATTTCATAAATTATCTGCCCATAATCCTCGAATGCCGATTATGTTCTCTTCCTATGGCCCTCAAATGTCGCTTACAGTATAGGTCCATGGCTCTCAAATGTCGCTTACAGTATAGGTCCATGGCCCTCAAATGTCCCTTACAGTATAGGTCCATGGCCCTCAAATGTCCCTTACAGTATAGGTCCATGGCCCTCAAATGTCCCTTACAGTATAGGTCCATGGCCCTCAAATGTCCCTTACAGTATAGGTCCATGGCCCTCAAATGTCGCTTACAGTATAGGTCCATGGCTCTCAAATGTCGCTTACAGTATAGGTCCATGGCCCTCAAATGTCGCTTACAGTATAGGTCCATGGCTCTCAAATGTCGCTTACAGTATAGGTCCATGGCCCTCAAATGTCCCTTACAGTATAGGCCCATGGCCCTCAAATGTCGCTTACAGTATAGGCCCATGGCCCTCAAATGTCGCTTACAGTATAGGCCCATGGCCCTCAAATGTCGCTTACAGTATAGGTCCATGGCCCTCAAATGTCCCTCACAGTATAGGTCCATGGCCCTCAAATTTCCCTTACAGTATAGGTCCATGGCCCTCAAATGCTGCTTAAAGTCTGTGCCTATGGCCCTCAACAATTTCTTAGTCTTTGGCTCTCCACAATTATTAAGAACGGCTTGTGCATCGGAGACTTAAATATGAATCACTAATATTTACACAACAGATGAATTGAAATGAAATGCAATTAACGAGTTTCTTCTGTAGTCACTGTGCAAATCATTCTCATACCAACGATTTACAAAGACTAATAACATATTGACATGTTAATCTATAGGATTCTAGATGAATCTCCAAGATGGCTTCTTGCAAACAACAGAATCAAAGATGTTGAGAATTTAATAGAAAAAGCTGCGAGACTAAATAAAATTGACCCCCGAAAGGCGAAAGATTTACTAAAGGATCAGTCTTTGGTAATACAACTTTCTTATACATGAACTTTAAAACAAATTAGCAATTTGCGTGATAAAAACACAGTAATAAAACTTTACCATACATTTTTATTATACGCCAAACCTGAACAACTTCAAAAGAGAGTCCTTTACCACTTTAGAACAGCTCCACATTTCTGTTTATGTAAAATATAATTTTTATAAAGACATCCTTCACCAATGTCGTATTGATTTAATAGGGAACAAAACTGACTGAGAGCCACATTGAGAGCGATGAAATTAACCAAGCGATTATTAAAAGACACGTTTGAAAAGAATTGATCTAGTAAATAGATCTAGTGAATAGATCTAGTGAATAGATCTAGTGAATAGATCTGGCTATATGAAGTGGTTTGGCAAGATTTAAAATAATTATTTAATCAAGACAATTTTCACTTTTTTTTCATCTTTACAGCCGATTCGAGAAAACTGAACATGTTTCTCAGTGGTTCGCGAATCGCACAAGTTTTAGAACACTGCTTTAATATTCCCAGCTGAATTTAAATAAACGCAAATGTTACGGGACCAAGAAACGGGACTCCGTATTTTTTTTTCGGGGTCCAGGGATAGATGCGCATGCGCAGCTGACGGACTGCTTATTATTGCATATTTTTTTTTTGTTTTCGGGGCTAGGGTTAGGGTTAGGGTTAGGAATAGGGTTAGGATTATGGTTTGGGTTAGGGGGTTAGGGATAGGGTTAGGGTTGGGTGATGAGAAATATCTATAGCTGGACCCCAAAAAACCTTTGCACAGATTAACTAGAGTTTTAGTAACTTCTATGTACATACATTTCTACACATAAATATATACGAGAATACCTTTAATCCATAAACTTTTACTTAAAATCTAAACCTTCACAGATAAAACTAACCCTGCACAATAATTAAAGTATTGATTATTTAATTAAATAGGGCACAATAAACTCAGGCACATAAATATCTACCTATCAGATTCTACAGTAAACCTCAACCGTTAAACCTTAGCAGTAAACCTTTTTCGGTACATATAAACGTATACAGTAAAAGTCTACCCCAAACCTCTACAGTACACCCCCCCTAAGACATCTATAGTACAGTTATACCCAAAGACATCTACAGTGAACCTCTACCCAAAGACATCTACAGTGAACCTCTACCCAAAGACATCTACTGTAAACCTCTATCCAAAGACATCTACAGTGAACCTCCCTCCAAAGACATCTACTGTAAACCTCTATCCAAAGACATCTACAGTGAACCTCTACCCAAAGACATCTACAGTGAACCTCTACCCAAAGACATCTACAGTGAACCTCCCTCCAAAGACATCTACAGTGAACCTCTACCCAAAGACATCTACAGTGAACCTCCCTCCAAAGACATCTACAGTGAACCTCCCTCCAAAGACATCTACAGTAAACATCTACCCAAAAACATCTACAGAAAACCTCTACCCAAAGACATCTAAGTAAACCTCTATCCATAAACCTCTAAAGTAAACCTTACACTTAAACCTCACGTAAATCTTTAAATGCCAAAAACTTTAGCACACAAACCTAAACATATACATTTAAAATGTACATTTTTAAATTTAAAAAATAATTACGAATATTATTTTTATATGAAAATTGTCATAATATAAAATAATTTTTTTTATATGTTTCATGAATCAGCTTAAACATTCAAGTGATTCATACCCAGCAGTACAAACTAGCCCCAATGACAATGGTGCAAAGACCGCTGAGACTGGGTTTACAAATGACTCAAACAAAATACAGACTCCAGATGTCAAAATAAGATTTTCTGCATTTTACAGAAACAAAAATGTGCTCATTGTCACTTTATTATCATGTTACATGTGGTAGGTGATATACACTTCACTTCATTCTATTACTTGATATTTACAGGGGTATCACAAACAACCTGGGGGGGGGGGGGCGGCAGCCTATAAAAGGTTTAAAATGGCCCATGCTTAAAGTTACAGTGGTTCATAATATTAATAACGTTAATCACGTTAATCAAGCTAATCGTGAGTACAATTAATTTTAAATTCAATGGTTAATGTACGAAAAAAAAAAGCTTTCAATATTATTAATCTCTTCTTGTATGTTAAGTATGTTGTGAGATGGTCAATGAAGCAATTATATCTTACTTTCTATATAAAATTTAAAGTCAAATAAACAAATTTAGTAACAAATAAATTCCATTATTAATCTCATGTGTCATGTCAGACATTACATCTTCATAGTTACATTTTCGTTAAATGTTAAGGGGAGAAGGCATCAAACTCATTAAGAGAAGATTATTAGTTTTCCAAAATGATCATTTTTATGTAGCTTAATTATACCTTCTTAAAGGTAAAAAAAACACCACACTTTTATGTTAGAAATAAGTCTTTCTACTTGAAAAATATACGCATTTGAAAGTCATTTGCTAAGTAATATATAATCAGCGTAATTAGTGAATCAATGTTAATAATGTTAACCATAATTCAATGGCTCTTTAACGTGTACGAAACAATGAGTGTATTTATTGTGTTCATTTTGATGCAATAACCAGGTTCGCTGACAGTCTGACGTACTATGGTCTTATCATGACATCCACATCACTGACAGATGATTTCTATATGGGATTTTTTGTCAACATACTAGTTGAAATGCCGGCTGCAGTGGCCTTTGGAGTCTTAATAAACAGGTAATAGCTAAATGTAATAAACATGTGATAGCTACATGTAATGAACAGGCACAGCTGTAGCTAGCTAAAATGTCGCTCTTTAGCACTCTCTTACTAATTGTACAAAAATATGTAAAAGCGGTTTTTCGACGCCCCCTTCCTAGTTCGGCGCCCTGTGCATCCGCAAAACCCACATTACCCTTCCTACAGTCTTGTAAACAGGCGTAGATGCACACTGATTATTTTGTGGTCAAACAGATCTAAGGGAACGTTTAACATGGGGCCAAATGATCACGCGGTGTTGGAAAAAGCTTAACACGGGCTCATTAATTTGAGGAGTTGTGCATTTTTAAAACGCATTTTATAAAAATTTTACCAACATATGCTTGCGAAACATAAAGTATTAAAAAAATCAAAAATAAAAAAGATATTTGAAGTCTTTCGATATGAAACTAGCTATATAACATGTATATAAAATTGACTATAGCACTAGGGAACAAAAAACACTTTGGTCTATACAAAAAAATGAATTACTTTTGACACCAAAATGTACGAAATAAAAATAAACTTTCTACAAATAGACTTTTATCCTACTAATAAGGTAACTATCTTGACGTCATTTCCCGAAGGTACAATTTTTTTTATTGCAGAATGGGAACGTCGTCGCTATGAAAAAAAAATCCTCTGTGACTTAATTTCCTGATGGTTTATGTTTTATTTTTCCTACTAATAAAGCCCAATAGAACTTGCGCGCGGTTGCTGTATCGTACCTTTGTGCTGCAAAATGGCATAATAAAGTAGTTTTTTTTAACTTTTCAGTGCATGTTTGCTTTGGTTGATTTTGTTTATTTGGTTGGTTTGGTTTGTTTGGTTGGTTTGTTTGATGGTTTGGTTGGTTGAATTGGTTGGTTGATCGATTGGTTTGGCTGGTTAGCGTTGACGGGTAAAACGTAATTTGTGAACGATGTGGTAGTAACGGGTTTTGCTCGGTTGGTTTGGTTGGTTGATTAGTTAGCTGATTCGGTTAGTTGGTTTTGTTGGTTGTTTGGTTTGATGGTTGGTTCGGTTTGTTTGTTTTGTTGGATGTTTGGTTTGTTAGCGTTGACGGGTAAAACGTAATTTGTGACGAATGAAATGTAGGTCATTTCTGCGAAATAAGAAGGTGTCATAAATAAGCACCTAATTAACCTAATTAATCGTATTTAAAAATTCAGTAGTTAAATTTATTAGGAAGAGGTTTTACATTACACCTAGATTTCCCAGGCTACGCCGGGCTTTATATCTAGTTTGATCATAAATGTACTAAAATACAGAAACTTATTTCCTTAAGCTTACATCATACAAATATTTAGAAAAACTATATTGACTAAATAAAATTTTGAGCGCCAGTTAGTGACATCAAGTCTTCTATCATTATTTAAAATCCATTGATAAACAACAAAACAGATAAATGAGATAGTTCATCCATATTGGCAATCACGCTTTTACGAGTCAATATAGTTTACATAAATAATTGTAGGGTCTAAACCTTAAGAAGATATATTTTAATTTTAGTATGTTTTTTAATAAGTCTATGTCTAAAATATAACTATTAGCATTTTATTTTACTTATTCTTTTTTAAACTATGATTTTTCTAAAGAATCGGCAGAAAGAACTGCATCTCAGTTTTTCAAATTATTGGAGGTGTCTCTTTATTGATTTCATTGATTCTTAACAATGCAGATTTCGCTGGTAAGCAAAATATATGAATTATTGCTGATAACTAAAACTGGAGTACTCTTAACACAATATAGCGTTGCATGTTTCTATGTCATATTTTAAATCATGAACGTATGTTTGCAGCTAATATTCCTGGAAAGACATGGATTTCACTTGTCATCAGTTTAATTGGTAAATTCGGAATCTCTGTTGCTTTTGGGACTTTGTACCAGTATTCGCCGGAACTTTATCCAACCAATTTAAGGTATCCCAAAATATATACTGAAAACACATTTTATAGACTATTAATGCATTGTTTCATACTAAGAACCAAAAGAAATTAATTAAGAAAAATACTGTACAGAAATGAACATTTAGGTTAGTTTGTGAATTCCTATATACTCTTTTGTGTAATGGAAGAATACTGAGCATAGGAAAGAGATGTGTAAGTATCATATTATTTAGAAACAAAATACCGCTCGTAATTCATCAGTGTGTGATTTGCTGGTCATTTCTAGTCCTTTTTTTTTCAAACTACGGCCAGCAACAGTATCAGCAGAATTCGACATTACCGAGAAAACCGATACAAACTGATCTCAAAAATTCAAAAATCGATGATAACATTCGGGAACAAAAAACTTTTTCGGTCTGCTACCTGATTAAAAACATATCAATATGATTCATTCTGACACGCTGATTACAGGTTCTTGAGTTATATGATGTTTACATTTTTGGTAAAATTGCGTGTTGTAGCTAGCTATTATAATTGCTTAATAATGTTCTACACTTGGCGTGCTGTGTGCTTTACCTTTAAATAATATGTTGTTTTTTTAATAATTTATACGGATTGTGTATTAATTTCAAAACAATAAGAAGATAGTTAAAACGGGACGCTTGAATCAACCAGACTATTTCTGTTTTATATGTGGACATTTTACTCTCTGATATCAGGGGAAACAACTTACAAGAAAAGTGAAGGTTGTCTATCATCACTACTTCGGCGTCAAAATATGTGATCAAGACAGAACCTGGGCGCCACATATTTGCTGCAGTGTTTTTATGTGGGGCTCACCCAGTGGCTAAATGGCAAAATAAAATATGTGCCATTTGTCGTACCAATGATATGGCGAGAGCCAAGAGATCATCATTCGGACTGCTACTTTTGCATGAAAAATATTGATGGATATTCAAAACAAAAAAAAAATCAGCAATTATATTATTCAAATTGTGACTCTGCTTTGAAACCTGTCCCACACGATGAACAAAATCCAGTTCCCTAATCCTCCAGTATGCCTTGATAGCGAAAGCGACGATGATGATGAGGAAAGTCACAGGGAGCAGGAGAGCGAAGCATATGAACCTTTAGAATGATCAAAAGATACCTCAACTTATTGGCCAAGCTGAATTGAATGAGTTAGTAAGGGATCTGAGGTTAACGAAGAAGAAGGCAGAACTGCTTGGATCTTGCTTACAACAATGGAATAGGTTACCAAGTGGAACAACTATTTCACCTTCACGTGATAGGCATGTACAGCTTAATAAAATTTATGACAAGAATGACATTATCTGACATTAACGGTTTAATAAAAGAACTGGACTGTGAGTATATTCCAGGAGACTGTCGTCTGTTTATAAACTCAAGTAAAGTTAGTCTTAAAGCAGTTCTTCTACACAATGGGATTGTGATGCCATCTATTCCATTAGTACACACAATCAGATTACATGAGACATGATTCTATGAAGTTGATCCTCAACCTTATCAAGTACAGACATCATAACTCGTGCCTCTGTGGGGATCTAAAAGTAGTTTCCCTTCTTCTTGTATTGCAGCTGGGATACACAAGGTACATGTGCTTTCTATGTCTGTGGAACAGCCGTGATGACGAAAATCATGACACAGTTAAAGACTGGCCAGCAAGAACTGATCATGCATCTGGCAGATACAATGTACAACATGAGTCTCTTGTTGATCCTACCAAAATACTGCTTCCCCCTTTTTACATTAAGTTTGGACTGTTCAAAAATTTTGTGAAGGCTCTGGACAAGGATTCGTGTGACTTTGCGTATCCAAAAAGAGGATATGGGATGCAGAATGTCCTTAAAAATTCACTCTCTGCTCTCCCATCTCAGTTTCTTCCCACCCAATCTAGGTGTAGTCAGCGACGAACAGGAAGAACGTTTTCACCAAGAAATAGCAACGATGGAAAACAGATATCACGGGAGGTATGACAGAAGCATAATGAGCGATTTCTGTTGGCTTTTACAGCGAGATTGTGACACTGATTACAAAAGAAAAGCAACATCGCCTAATTATTTCTGACTTCAAAATGCATTGTATTATGATTGTCTGAGTTTATTTGTACATATGATATTGTATAGTTGCTTCTTCAGTTCTATTTCTATAAATTGTAGTCATTGTAAAAAACATTTGACCAGAAAAAAGAAGTGATTCTGGGAGACTGCTTTAAAAATATAAATCAAATTCTTAGCTTGTCACATTTTTGGGTGTTTAATACCCAAGATACTTCTGTATGTAGAAGCATTGACATTACATTTCTAATGGCCATAAAGCGTTATAATGGAAAATGAAGATGTTAACATAACTTTAAAACCTAACGTGATACACAATTTTCAATGACATATTTGGAATCAGCAGATCAAAATGGTCTTAGTACATTTAAAAGATCCCAGGTAGCAAAAATGTTGCTCCCTAGTGTAATCGATAACATTAGTCAACGAAAATTTAAATCTTACTGTAATTAACATATCAATTAATTGAATAATAACAAAAAGCTTCAAAATGCTTTGTTAATGTTAATTACCTATTATTTCGTAACAGATTGATTAATACGGTTCATTCAATAAAAATAAAGTTAGGTATTGCTAGAAAACTAAAAAAAGCAGTTACTTTCTGAATAACATTGTACCTTAGATTGTAAATGTCAAGTCCAATCAGTCAGAATACAAATACTTACTTAAATTGTCTCTTTGTCACAGTTTATTATATTCAGTTATATGTTTAGTCAATAATGGAAATAATTATATTAATTTACTGCCAAATCTCAACAGAAATACAGGTTTTGGAATATCATCTATGGCTGCAAGAATCGGAGGAATGGTAGCACCTTACTCTCGTACATTTGTGAGTAGATCATATTTAACTAAAGGCACAATTAAAATTTAAATAAACTAATTAAAGAATAATTCTTTGTTACATAGAAATAATATTATTTTATTTAATAGAAAAAATAATAATATTCTTGCTTTTGTAATTACAGACTGGGTTCTTAACAACAAATTTTTTTTATTTTCCATTGAATATAATTGTATTTAAACTAATTAAGACCATTTTTAAAAACCAAACATCCTTTACTTATGTTTTCAGCATTATATGTAATGAGCATTTTGACATAGACGTTCTCATATTTAAATATGTATTTATATATATAAAATAAGTGAGTGGATCGTATAGAGTGAATTAGATTTATTTCCAGTGCGTTACAAATGATACTATTTTTTTTAATAATTACTAATGAATTTGACTAAATATTGTACCTGAGGTATATATTTGTCCGTTGTGTTTCTGACGATATTTTCAGGAGCGTCACGTTCCATGGGGTCCAGGAGCTGTGTTTACATTTCTTTGCCTAATAGTTCCTGTACTAGTCAGGTTTCTGCCAGAGACCCACGGGCATGAGCTGCCACAGACAATAGCAGAGATGGACGAATGGCTGGACAGAAGGGAAAAAAAGTTAAAAGAAAAACCTGCAAATAAACTGAGGCCAATAAATTAATTTATATGTATATCCATTATGTGCATTTATCTGTCAATCAATCAATCAATCATTCATTCAACCAATCAATCAGTCAATCAATCAATCAATCAGGCAATCGATCAATCATTCAATCAATCTATCTATCTGTATGCCTATGCTGAGATACTGAATATTTTTTCAATGATTGACAAGTCACTGCAATTAAGGACATATCTACTAGCACTAATGCTATGAGGCTTAGGGAAATGTGTAGTTAAGTATTGTTAAGGGTTTTAAACTTTTCAAAACTATGGGTGGGGGAGGAGCGCAAAATAATCTCGTACAGGGCGCCTCGATTGCTAGCCAAGGTTCTGCTGATAGTGTTGTGGCAGGATAATTGCTAACATAACAGCCAATACTGTACAAACAAAATTCATTGAAGAGCCATGTACTGTTCTTTAAGATACGAGGGCTGGAGATGTGTTGTATAGTATTTGTTAAAGTTCGGTTTTTGATTACAATTTCGCCATGGATACTTGAAGCTCAGAGAACTGCAAATGGCGGACTCTGTAAACAAATTAAACAAATGGGATAACTTTTATTCAGAGATGACACATTCTGTTCAATGTACATTCTTTTGTTTTACAGAACTGTTTTGATGGCGTAGTAGTCCTCATCAAATACTTACAAAAATATCTTGGGTATTAATCACCCAAAATTGTGACAAGCTAATAATTTGATTTATATTTTTAAAGTAGTCTCCCAGAATCACTTCTTTTTTTCTGGTCAAATTTTTTTTCAAATTTCTTTCTTGAATCATGCACATAATCTTTCATCAGCGTGCAGTCAGATGCATCGTTGTTGATAAGCAAATAAAGTAGCAGCCTAGGGCCCCCCACTGCTAAAATTAATTTTAATTTAATCTGCTGTTAAGAAGTTTCTGACAGACTCTGGAAGTTTTTACCTTGGGCACCCAAATATCTCCCTAGGGCTCCCAAATATATCTGCAAGTCTCTACCTAGTGCTCCCCAAATATCTCTGGAAGTATATAACTAGGGCCACAAATATCTCCCTATGGCCCCCAAATATCTCCCTAGGGCCCCCAAATATCTCTGGAAGTGTATACCTAGGCCCACAAATATCTCTGGAAGTGTATACCTAGGGCCCACAAATATCTCTGGAAGTGTTTAACTAGGGCCACAAATATCTCCCTATGGCCCCCAAATATCTCCCTATGGCCCCCAAATATCTCCCTAGGGCCCCCAAATATCTCCCTATGGCCCCAAATATCTCCCTATGGCCCCCAAATATCTCCCTAGGGCCCCCAAATATCTCTGGAAGTGTATACCTAGGGCCCCCAAATATCTCTGGAAGTGTATACCTAGGGCCCACAAATATCTCCCTAGGACCCCCAAATATCTCTGGAGTATCTACGTAGGGCCCCCAGATATCTTTATAAGTTTCTACCAAAAGCCCCTAAATATCTCTGGATTTTCCACCTAGGGCCTCCAAAATATCTCTGGAAGTTTCTACTAGGGTCCCCAAATATCTCTGAAAGTCTCTACCTAGGGCTCCCACAGACGCATGAACGGCTCTGCAAACATACAAATATATCCCGAAAAAATCCTGTTTTTGGTAAAAAAGAGTATCAAATTATTTGTTTTATTAATGAACTTTTTTTTTCTTGTTTGAATTATGTCACATAACATTAATGCACTTTAACAAACAATCAAACATATACTATTTAGTTAGCAGACTTGTGTTATGTCACATAACATTGATGTACTTTAACAAACAATCAAACATATACTATATAGTTAGCAGATTTGTATTATGACACATAACATTAATGTACTTTAACAAACAATCAAACATATACTATATAGTTAGCAGATTTGTATTATGTCACATAACATTAATGTACTTTAACAAACAATCAAACATATACTATATAGTTAGCAGATTTGTATTATGTCACATAACATTAATGTACTTTAACAATGAGCCATATATTAGCCATAAATAGAAGTATTGTATTTCATTGTTACATAAACATCGTGTGTTAGTTTTACAGTAAAAAAAACGAAACAAAACACCAATTTTTGTACTTTCAACGTGTAGTCTCAATGTCATTTGTACCGTGTAAAAAAAATGGATTGTTAATAAACTTGTCTACATATTAGTCCTTACACTACTATTAAAACATACACTAATTTTCTTTATGAAAATCTATAATTCATTATAAAGCTTTAGCACACTAACCAAGTGACTTAAAAATACGCCTTTTCAAAAATGATAGTTGTGAACGCTCCTGTTTTACGTGGCAACTATTGAAATGTAAATCCTAAAATAGCCGCTGTAAACATATAACACAAACTTTATCTGTAAATAAGTTGGATTTCAATGTTGTCAAATGAAAGCTGTGGACAATAGTGTTTTCACTCCAAGAATTTTCTATCTGATTGATCGAAGTTAAATGAATTAAAACTGTCAAAACCGAGCGACCCCAAAACACAAATGATGGTATCGCCAATTGTAAGTTGACTTCCATGAGTTTACGACCCTGGTCACAACGATATTTAAAAAAAAATAGAGCTGAGTGACCTGAATTGGCTAAAGTGTGATCCAGTCAAATTGGCACGCATGAAAAGTAACTTCCACAAATCGCTACAGTTTATTAGTAAACAACTATCTGATGAAAAACACAAGAACAATAAATGAACTCTCCGAGTAAACTGTTTCAGATGAGATAAATGTTAGAACGAAATTTATGTCACCTTATTACAAGCGAGCTAGATTTTGCAAAACAGTATGTTTGTAAACATACAAATTAAGGTTGTTTAAATAAGAATAAAGTGGACAGTAAACTTTGACATACATTTGTCTACATAAATTACCTCGACGTCCGGTGTATTAATACATTTTATTTTATAGCTTGTACTACCAATGGTTAGAGAGCTAACGCTTGTACAAGATTTGGACATAATTATATCTCAGTAACTCCTCTAGCCAGAAGTGAGTAAAATATCAAATTTACCTATTAGGATGTAAAAATCGATTTTTTTAGTTGGATTTACAGGAGCTTCATAAAAGGGATGTAAACATGTATGAAATTCCATGTTAGTTACTGTTCCTAATTGTAAATTACCTTCCTACTTATAATTGTAACTTACAGAATGTAGGCCTAATGTAATTGTTTGATAATTAAATTTTCCGCTCATACATGAAAGCTACAATTATTGTATATTTCAAGAGGATTAACTTCATAGTACTTCATCCAGGTCCTGGAAAATTTCCATATATTTTATTATCTCAGGTGTTACACATTTGACTATGTCGTCTTTCTTTTCTCGCTGATCGGCTGTATGTACGCACTGCAGTGCCCGGTGCCACTTAAACCATCGTATTCTGTGTCATCTTAGTCCACTATTGACAATGGACCAAGGCGCCGTGATGGACAAAGTGATGATCGAGATCAACTGGTGGGGCAGATATCAGAAGATACAGTTTCTGATGGTTATGTTGCCGGTTTTCGCTTGCGGTTTTCACGTTTTGTCCATAGTTTTTATAGGTAAGTACAACTTGATGGTAAATGTTTACAAAAGTAATTAGGTGTTAGTATTTAATGTGCAGAGATAATGAGACGATTCTTTACTTAGGGAGCTCAGATTATTTTGTGACAACTTGTTGCTGTCAATCTTTAGCAAAATAAAATTCCAGCAACTGATAAATAAATATTTAAATGCATTGTCATTTTCATACACACACACGTGCGCACGCATGCACGCACATACACAGCTTTATAAATTATTTTAGTTAAAATTAACGCATAGTTAACAATTTTAATCGGAATTATCTCAAGTTTAACCGTCATGAAATATTTACTTTATTGTTAGTTTCAAACACGTTGGTCTCTTATGGTATACTTCGTTTGTGGCAAAATGCGACTCTTAGATCTTGACTAAATTTTTGCCTAGAAATATGTCATTTAAAGGAAGCTAATTCACTCGCTAAAAGAAGCTGTTTGACATAAATGATTTTACGACTTTTACATAATAATAAAAGTTCCAATTACATATTTTTTAGCTGAGAACATCTCTATATGACTTTGGTAGTTTTTCTTTATAATAATTTGTGTATATTTTTTATATAATGTGACTTATTTAGGTATTAGTATACATTGTAGAACAAATTTAATTGCGATGAAATATTAAACCGTTTTAGTATGCATTTGTGATTGTTTTTTATTCCTACTTTCTCATTGCTTTGATTAATATCGATTTCGAATTATCTCACTCAGGGGTATACAAGCTAATTATTTGTAAATTAGAAAAAAAAAGGTAAAAATGATTCGGGAGGGAGTGTAATATGACACAAAGACTTCCTGGACAGTGGTGTGTATTATAACGAGTACATTATAAAATGGAAATCTCTGCATTTTCTGTAAACCTAAGTTATCTAGATAATTTATGTAAAGTAGAGTTCTATCAACTTATACAAACACTACATTGATAAATAGTAGCACATTATGCAGGTCTGGCCAGCTGGTTCAACACTTAGTTTGGTATGACTTGTTTTTTTTTTTACATTCGATTTAATTGAACTTTGTCTGGCAGTGAGGTTTCGTATTTGTCGTGTTTTTGGGAAGTTGGCAATCAATTATCACAAACTTGTCAATGTTCAATCAAACTGAAATTTTGAACACTTGTCTACGCTTGATACTTTGAGTATGTTTGATACTTGTGTATGCTTAATACTTATGTACACTTGTTACTTGTGTATGCTTGATACTTGAGTATGTTTGATACTTGAGTATGCTTAATAATTGTGTACACTTGTTAATTGTGTATGCTTGATACTTGAGTATGCTTAATACTTGTATACGCCTGTTACTTGTGTATGCTTTATACTTGAGTATGCTTGATACTTGAGTATGCTTAATATTTGTATACGCCTGTTACTTGTCTATGCTTGATACTTGAGTATGCTTAATACTTGTGTACGCTTGTTACTTGAGTATGCTTGATACTTCTGTATGCTTAATGACGATGCACTATTTTAAACACTTCGAGTCAATTAATTAAAATCTTGTTGGCGAAAAAGATAAGTACTTTTTTTGTAAATGTTTATATCTGGGATATATTGCAGAATAAGATTACACTAATGGCGTCAGGTACATCGCTAGTCTGGCATCAATGTAATATGTTAGTAAAGAATATTTAGATGAATTGCGTAATTGAAATGACTGATTGTTTTCAATCTGTGTAGGTGAATCGTACACAAACTGTAGATATTGTCGTCGTAGTGATGCCACCTTTAATGAGTATTTTATATACGTTACATCAACGTAAAATGTATGTGTACAAAATGCCTAAATAATTTTCCTGCTATACTGATAGCCAGTGGAAAAAATAAAAATACTTGATTCAAAACAGTCAAAGTAACGGAAGAGTTGTAATGTATATATATTATTTATATAGGTGCATGCGCTTGGCATTGCGGCTTCACCATAGCCCATTATAGTATCGATGTAAGCGTTAACTAAATGCATCTCATTACAACAAATAAAACAAAACGTGCATGTAGTGCAAAACTTTCTACAGACACATTTATTACATGTGCAGAAAGTCTGTCATTGAACGAGACATATTTTTATAACAAGTATCCTCTACATTTACAGGTCGGAACATTGACCACAGATGTGCCAATATAGATAACCTGAACGTATCTGTACAGATAGGGAACCGACTTGTTCCATTTGAAGTCATCGCACAGAACACGTGGGATAACGTCACAGTGACGTACGAGTCGTGTAGTGTTGAAGTGAAGAATGGCACCGCCCACCTGTGGACAACAAAATGTTTGAATGGCTACAACTACAGTGAACCAACGGACAGGTCCATTGTATCCCAGGTCAGATATACACATTTCAACTTAGTCTTGTCATTTACTGTTTAATAAATAATACCTGGAAACGTTTTTTAATAAACATAAAGAGAATTAAGTGGTATTTTAGTAATATTACGTATATTAACTCAGACATGTGCAAACTGCGGCCCGCTAAGCTGTTAGAATAGGCCCGCGCTCCGCTCCCATACGCTTTATAAATTATTTTTTATCCTATATCCGTTGCTTAAACACTTTTGAAACAACTAGTATATGTCTCTGTCTAACATCATCACCGTGTCGGAAACTGTACTGGCAGCGGTGGAAAACAATGTGGTCAATGACTGGTACTAAGTGTCCGAAATCTGCATACAACAGTGTCGTCCCTTTGCAATCAGGGCAGTTCACATGGAAAAGAAAACTATGCTATGGTCTAGGGCAGTGGTCCCAACCTTTTTCTCGCCACGGAGCGGTCAGCGTTTGATAATATCACCGCAGCCCACTGGAAGGGGGGATTATTTCTCGTCCATGGAAAGTCACAAAATCACGAGATAAATTAATAAAAAGGAAATGATTTAATGTTTTTTGGGCGGCCCAATAACATTCGTTCCATGGACAGGTGCCGGACGCGGCCCGGGGGTCTAGGGCACCCGATGCAGAAAATGTTTCTTACTCTTCTAAAGTAATTAAACAGCTGACAGAGGGGCGTGTATTTTTCAAATATAAGTAAAGACCCGTTATTTTCAAGCAGCGGCCTTAAAAGGGTTTTTGCTTAGAACCACTTAATTAGATTATATCTGGGGCCGCCTAGTGTAGCTTAAGGTCTCAAACTTACTTTTTCAAGGCTACACAAATGTATCATTTCCCAGTGACCTTAAATAACCTTTCCATAGAGCCCCCACCGGCCCCACCCCCAATGAACTTAATATACACCCCGTAAGTACCTTTCCCTAGGTCTTCCAAAAGCGTAAGAACGAACCTGATTGAACTGTACATTATTTATTGTTTCCTGTTATTTATATCACTTATTAAAAAAATATTGTAAACTATTGGTTTCTGTATCTGTAAAGATGTTCACACACATTATTCATTTTATTTGACGAGACTTGACAGTCTTTGGTGTAACTAATACATCGATGTTTGTTTGTTTTTTTTTTAAATTAAAAAAATTGTGTATCATACTACCAATAATAAAATCTATTACTTTCACAGTGGGACCTGGTGTGTGAACGTGAGGCTTTGTCAGACTTTACACAGACCATCTTGTCCCTTGGTCAGTTGGCCGGAGCTTTGATCTGCACTGGACTTGCTGATATGTAAACAATGATAAATATGCAATGAATTTCTGTTTACTTTCAATCTGCAGATATTTACGCATTTGTATTTAAACAAAAACAATTTAAGAAACATCTACATATTCAAAATTATTTTACTTAAGTTAAAATCAGTTTCGTAAATCTTTTTCATGAACTTCATTTTGGCAGATATGAAAGGAAGACAACGTACATGGTATCTCATTTAATATGTAAACAAGGATTAATATTTAGTGGAAACATTGGCAAATAATTCATCTTAAATAACAATTGGCAATTATTAACCTACTATCATACAAATTTATATACTGTTTTTAAACAACTGTCAGATTTATTTTTCTTTCCATTATCTTTTTGATATTTTTTTTATTGAAAATCAATGCTCAGAATGAATTCTTCTATGAACTTCATTTGACAGATATGGAAGGAAGACAACGTACATGGCCTCTCATCTCATTTTATTCGTTTCTGCTATCGCCATTTCTTTTTCACCAAATTTTACTGTCTTCATTGTTCTGAGATTTATACTTGGAGTTATGCAACAGGTAAGTATAGAATGATATGAGACTCGAGCGATAGACAAAAGTTTCATAGCTGTTAGAAAGTGTATTGGATAGTGTACTCCATATTTCGGTTAATTGAATGCTACAATAGTCTCAGTACCAAATCAAACAAATAAACCAACATTTGAACACCACAAATCTTGAGTTTAATCCGCTTCATGACCTAATTCGTATCGTATTTTAGGCCAACATTGAAAAATGAATAATTTCATTACATCTAGTGTGCACATTTTCGCTATGCGAGCGAGCAATTCGTTAACTGAAAAAAGTATCTTAAAAGTAATTTTTTATTGCAGTTTTTACGTCCTGAGTGTTCGTAAACCGAGGTTTTAATTTACACGTTAAAACTCTTCTAACTTATAATTTGTGTATAAATGTATATGTAAATAAATATATTTCACACTCGGCATTCCATTTCAGGGCACTGGTCTCGTGTCTAACGTTTTGATTCTTGAGATCCTACCGACGAAGAGAAGAGCCCTACCGTCCCAAGTTGGCAGCTACGTGTGGCCTGCGTCACTCATGTTACTGTGCTTATGTGCTTACATTACAAAAGATCTTAGTTGGCAGTACACAGAACTGCTCCTGGCCAGTTTGTCTTTTTATGTCTTATTCCAGTGGTGGTCAGTTTTTTTCTGCTTTTTTAAAAAATGTTTAGCAGTTGTTAATAATAAATAAAATTATATTTAGAACATTGAGACCAAAATTAAAACTTGCATTCCTAAATCAGGAGTATTTGTGTGTGGTCCCTGTAAGTATGAGTTGGTAACCTTTAGATCCTATAAACCAATTCGGGAATTTTCGTATGGCAGCCTTCTTTCATCCCCATCAAATCCGATAGTGCAATGGCCATGGAGCCACCACGGGTGATATAGCGGGGACTTTCACCATGACCTGAAATATCTAATGGTCCTCACCGGAGATCGAACCTGGGATTATCAGATCATATAAATACAAAAATCACCATGACCTGAAAAACTCTATTAAAACTCACCGGAGATTGAACCCAGAACCGTCAGTCGATGACCATATTACTGCAGTCCATGTAAGGATGAGATGAAATCTCTTAGATCCTATATGCCACTAATGGGACGGTTTTTTTTTTTTTGCAATGCTCTTCTTTTATCCCCACCATAACCAATAGTGCAATGGCCACGGAAGCACCAGGAAAGATATAGCTGGGACATTCAACATGACCTAAAAAAATACATTGGTCCTCACTGGTTATCGAACATGGGGCGCTCAGGTCGACGGTCGAGCGCTTTACCACACGACCATCCGCATGTTATAGACCAATCGATATGCTTTAGAACAATCTTCATGCTGTAGACCAATGTAATTTCTGTAGATCATTGTGAATGTTGTTGAACAATCTGCTTGCGTAGAACATTCTGCAAGTTTTTACTTACAGGTTTGAGATCCCAGAAAGCCAATTCACTTACCTAAGTAAGTATCCCATGGTGCCTCCATAAACACTGTACACTCGCCCGTTGTTGATATGTAAAAAGGGCCCTACCGAAACCAGCTCATTAGTGGATACAGAGATGAACATCTCATCCTCACACGGACTTATGAATAATTACTAAAATTGTTAATAGGCATAAGTAAAGTTGGAAGGATTTCTATTTTTACTTTTTTTCACGATTTCTTATAAACAAAAAAATTTCGATTCCATTAATGTAAGGCGTCTGTCTGTCTTTAATTATGCTTAAGAATTTACGATGTAATGTCGGAGGAATAACGTTGAATGAATTGAAACATTAATTTAGTTAAATATTTTATAGAGAGAGAGCTTCAGAACATTTATTTTAGGAAGCAATACTTGCGATTTGAAACTTAATTGTTTTATCTTCTTATTAAGAAAAATAACACCGTAGTCATTGTTTAAAATAAAGGAAATAGTAGCCTAAATATTGCTGACATTACCTAGACTTGGAGCGGTTCAAATAGATATACTAACTTGGCAACCAAAACAGGGTAACTATCCAGAACAATTCGTATGAAATCTTCTATCAGTTCCTTTACCGGTACTTTTGCCTAGGTACCAAAATATTTCTTAAAGTCTCTGCCTATGGACCCTAACTATTTCTTAGTCTCAGCCGAAGGGTGCTAAATATTGTTTCAAGTCTTTGCCGTCGACTCCACACAACGGCTCTGCATTGACAAATGAATGTGAAAGTTATAAAATATGAATCACTCATATTTACACAGAAGATGTATTTGAATCAAATGAAATGTGTTAATCTCTTCTATATTCACTAAACGAATCACTCTCATACCACTGATTTACAAATATTAATTTTTATTGACATATTAATCTACAGGATCTTAGATGAGTCTCCAAGATGGCTTCTTGCAAACAACAGAATCAAAGATGTTGAAAATTTAATAGAAAAAGCTGCGAGAATAAATAAAATTGACCCCCAAAAGGCGAAAGAATTACTAAAGGATCAGTCTTTGGTAATACAACTTTCTTGTCCATGAACTTTAAAACATATGTTATTAGCGTTCTGATCACATATTGAATCTACTTTCCAAAACATTTTTGTAATAAGTTAATAGGCCTGGACAACTTTCAAAGACAGCCCTAGCGAAGTGGTGGAGCAGTTGAGAGTCACATTTCGGTATTTTATAAAGTAAAATTGCTATAAAGATCTGCACCATAGTCATATTCATAAAAAAGGGGAGGGGGGTCGGACTGACTGAGAGCCACATTAAGTGTAAAGAAGTCAAGTATGCTACTATAAGAGTCACGTTTGGATAGAATGGCTGTAATGAATAGTGTCTCAAAATGTGATCCACCTGCGGTAGCAAGCTGATATGAAGTTGGTCGCCAAGATTTTAAATAATTTTTTAATCAATAAAATAAACACGTAATTTTAGCTTACTTTTTTTCTATTTTATTTTCTTTCTTTACAGCCGGGCAGTGATAACTGAACATGTTTCTTGGTGGTTCGCAAATTGCTGAAATTTGAGAAACACTGTTCAAGCGTGTTGTTTTCTAAACTGTATTAAAATTAATCTATGCACATAATAATTTTGAAATATTTTATCTACTAATAAGTACATACGTTTTTACACATAAATCTCTAAGTGTATACCTCAAACCATAAATGTTTACTTAAAATCTACCAGTAAACCTTCACAAGGAAAAAGCTACATGTAAAAAACAAACACCTAATAGTAAACTATTTTTTACCTAGAACTAAACGTGCATAATAAACTTCGGCACATAAACCTCTACCTGTCAACGTCTACAATAAACCTCTACCGATAAACCTTTTACAGTAAACGTCAACCCTAAACCTCTACAGCAAATCTCTACCAAGTACTTATACATCTTTACAGTAAATATCATAAACCTCTAGCCATCTACTTCTACAGGAAACCTCTACCGATAAATCTTCACAGTAAAAGTCTTCCCATAAACCTCTTCAGTAAATCTCTACACATCAACCTCTTCAGTAAAAGTATAGCAAGTACTCATAAACCTTTACAGTAAAAGTATACCATAAACCTCCACCCATCAAGCTCTACAGTAAACCTCTACCAAGTACTCATAAACCTTGACAGTAAAAGTCTACCATAAACCTCTACAATAAAATTCTACCCGAAAAAATTCTACAGTAAACCATTACACATCAGCCTCCAATGTGAGTTTCGACCCAATGACCTCTACAATAAACCTCTACAATAAACCTCTACAATAAACCTCTATACCTAAATCTTTACAGTCAGGGCCGGCATTAGGCCGATTTGACCGATTGCTCCAAATTGGGTCCAGCACCTGGCAGGGGGGCCCGCAATTTACATTTCTATTAATAGTAATAGTTGTCACTGTAAAAAAAAGCGCACCCGCTTGGCCCGCCCTGTCTACAGAAAAACGAACTACCACAAAAGCCTCACGTATAACATAATTTACATATAAACTTCAACACATTAAGTTTCACACCTAATTTGTAATACACATTTAAATAAAAAAAATATAATTACGGATATTTTGTTATATTCATATGGTCGTAGAATTATAATAAATGTTTTCATATGTTTCATGAAACAGTTTGAACATTCAAGTGATTCCTACCTAGATGTTCAAACTAGCCCCAATGGTGATAAGACTGCTCAGAATGGGTTTACAACTGACTCACACAAACTACAGACTCCAGATGCAAACATGAGATTCTCTGCATTTTACAGAAACAAAAATGTGCTCATTGTCACTTTATTATCATGTTACATGTGGTAGGTGATATACACTTCACTTCATTCTATGAATGTTATTTACAGCGGCATCACAAACAACCCGGGGGGGGGGTCTCGCATAGAATTTTTAAGGTGGCTCTCCATCAACCTTAATATGCCCCTGTAGAATGTCCACTAAAGTCCTAGGCCCCCATGCCCCCCTCTCCTAACATCTCAAGTGGCTCGATGAGTTTTATGACTAATGCCTGGTGAAACGATTAGTCTCTTATCATTAGTCTCTTATCATTAGTCTCTTATCATTAGTCTCTTATCATTAGTCTCTTATCATTAGTCTCTTATCATTAGTCTCTTATCATTAGTCTCTTATCATTAGTCTCTTATCATTAGTCTCTTATCATTAGTCTCTTATCATTAGTCTCTTCTTCTGTGTTAGTTTGTGACGAGATGGTAGATGAGGCAATTAGAGGTTTATTTTTTAGACTATTTATCTCTTCTTCTGTGTTAAGAATTTTTGGAAAACAGTAAATGAAGCAATTTTTATATACATGCAAAGTATCTTATAAAAAAATGTGTCATGTCAGACATGCACTAATACGTCTCCTGATTAAAATTTTCGTTCAGTGCGGAGGGGGGAAGCCACAAACCTATTAAGAGAGAGAGAAGACTCGTTAAATTATCAGTACTTCATTTTTACCATTATTCTTTAATCAACTCTTCATTGAAAATAAAGTTAAACTTTACTGTTGGAAATGTGTCTTTTAAATCGAAAACAAAACGCATTGTAAAGTCGTTAGCCTAAGTAAAACATAATCAGCGTATTTAGTGAATCAATGTTTATAATGTTAACCATAATTCAATGGCTGTTTAACGTGTATGAAACAATTAGTGTATTTATTCTGTTCATTTTGATGCAATAACCAGGTTCGCTGACAGTCTGACGTACTATGGTCTTATCATGACATCCACATCACTGACAGATGATTTCTATATGGGATTTTTTGTCAACATACTGGTTGAAATGCCGGCTGCAGTGGCCTTCGGAGTCTTAATAAACAGGTAATAGCTAAATGTAATAAACAGATGATAGCTACATGGTATAAACAGAGGATCGCTACATGTAATAAAGAGGTGATTTGTACATGTAATAACGAGGTGATTGCTACATGTAATAAACAGGGGATAATTGCATGTAAGAAACAGATGATAGCTACATGCGACAAGCAGGTATTGGCTACATGATGATTATTTTCTGATCACACAGATCTAAAGAAACGCTAAACCGGGGACGAAGGTCGGTCGCACGGTGATGTCCAAAGTTCAACACGGGCTCATTAATGTGGGGAGTTGTAACGCTGTTTTTTTATGGTCTGGCGCGCTTTTCTTAATGTTTTATATAAACTTTACCAACAAAAGCAATTGTAATTCTGTTAACAATATTGTTAAATGCTCTAAGAGATTCACTAAAGCACAGGCGTGACTTCAAAAAACACATCTTTAATAATTTAGTTACTTTCAACAACTACAATAGCCACCATACTACACTGCCGGCTTCATCATCACAAATCTGCCGCTCTTACGTAACAAAGTCGCTGCATTCAATACGTAATTTATACGGCGCGCTGGTCCACGGGAATTACCTATTCTTAGCCGCACCACCGAGAGCAATGAGAGTTTAACATTATATAACAACATATATTTTAAGTATTTCGATTTCACACTAGCTATACCACATGCTAGTTTATATTAACTAGGCCTATACAAAAAAAAACCTTCTCAAAATAGAATTTTATTAAAATCTACTGAAAAGCAAAATATATTTCCTTAGGCTTAAATCATAGAAATATTCATGAATAAAAAATAATTAAAATATTGTATCCATATTGGCGCTTACTTTCTTTTAGTCAATATAGTTTTCATAAATATTTATATAATCAGAACCAAAGAAAATATATTTGTATTTTAACTACATGTACATCTTAAGAAGTCTATTTTTATAATATAGATATTATGTGCATTTAATTCTTAAAAACAATGATTTTTTTTCTCAAGAATTGGCAGAAAAAACTGCATCACAGTATTTCAAATTATTGGAGGTGTCTCTTTATTGATTTCAGTTATTCTAAACAACGCAGATTTCGCTGGTAAGCAAATAAATAGTGAGAAATATATCAATTAATGCTGATAAATAAAGCGTTGTATGGTTAAATTCCATCAAGTAACTGTACAACTCATGATCCCATTCTGTTTACAGCTAATATTCCAGGCAAGACATGGATTTCACTTGTCATCAGTTTAATTGGTAAATTTGGAATCTCTGTTGCTTTTGGGACTTTGTTCCAGTATTCACCAGAACTTTATCCAACTAATTTAAGGTATTTCACATTGAAGATTGATGCGAGAAATGTTAAAAATATTTTTTAATTTGTATTAGCATTTATTGCATTGATCTTTTACATTAACTGTTAATTTTTAAAAAAAAAAGAAACTTTGTGCCATTTACAGCTACACTTAATGTGCGTGTGATTTTTTGCAAATATAAATCTCTTGAAGTTATAAATTCATATATTTTACTTATGACAGGATAAAAAATGTAAAGATAAAATAATCTAGTTTTAAATGAGTGATTGATTTATTTGTTTTCTGGACCGGAATATGTTTCACAAAATACAAAAAAAAAAGATATTTTCTGCATACATAGCACAAGAGATTGTAGCAGATGCAAGAGTAGTAATAATTAGATTATTTTATTGCCAAATTTCATCAGAAATACAGGTTTTGGAATATCATCTATGGCTGCAAGAATTGGAGGAATGGTGGCACCTTACTCTCGTACATTTGTGAGTAGATCATATAGAGTAGACTACATATATATATATATATGTTATAGGCAAAGTGTGAAATGCCGGCATTCTATAGAATGCCTAGGCATTGTATAGAATGCCTGGTGATTTTAGGCAAAGTATAAAATTTTTAAATTGTGCATACTTTTCCTAGGCATTCTGTACAATGCCTAGGCATTGTATAGAATGACTAGTGTCGTTTTGGCAAAGTATAAAATTTCTAAATTGTGCATACTTTTCCTAGGCATTCTATACAATGCCTAGGCATTGTATAAAATGACTAGTGTCGTTTAGGCAAAATATCAGAAAAGAACAACAAAAGCCTTTATTGATAAAAACGTATTTTAATATGGAATGAATGCAAAATAAAGCATATGATGTTCATACCGTAAAAAACAACGACAGCAGATTGAAGTATTTGCTTCAGCAGGTAAGACTAGATTCACACTTAGAATTGTACTGTACTTAATTTTCTTCTTTCTGACAAAACACTTCATATTTTGGTATTTTGATCTGTCATGTTCATATTTCACGAATTAGTGAAGAATTGATAAATAATGAAAAGATGTTGTTTCTGGTGAAAACAAGCAGAACACAACTGGAATGAGCTACTTGTTGCAGCAGGGAAGACTAGAATGGCATTTTGAATTGCATTTAATTTTCTTTTTCACACAAAGACACCTCATAGTTTGGCATTTCGTCTTGCATTTACATCTGACGAATCCTTGGCCGCTTCCTGTAGACTGAGAAGTAGCAGCAGATCGGAGAGCTATTTCAAGGTCAGGAACGTCTTCCGCTTTTATTAAATCTTTTGGACATACGGTGAATTCTGATCTGGCATATAGCTGCTTCAAGATTCCATGTGCAGTTCCAAGGCGGTAAAAGCCATCTTCTGTCATGCTCATAACAACTGCCAACAGATTTCGTGAGTCTCCCCGCCCTTTGTCAACATCGGGAATCGGAACTCGCACAGTGGCTCCCAAAAGCGCAGGAGGAAATTTTTTGTCCGAATCCCTTTTCATTCTTTTCGCCTGCATTTCAAGGTTCCATTTCGATTCCATTTTATTTTTTATAGCTTTCTCAATATTGAAACAAACAGTGCACACAATGCTAACACCATAACCTTCTACTTCGTTGTCGTCATCGTCTTTAGGGGAATGCCCACAGATAACATGAACATTTCGGCTACACTTTCGACATGTATGAGCACCGCTGGTTCCTTTAAGCAAACGCAACAGGCAGTGGAAGAGGAAGGGTCTTCGGTAACCATGGAATGGGAAGTCTCTTCAATAACCACGGAATGGGAGGTCTCTTCAATAACCATGGCTGTACCACTGCATTGGTTACTATCATCATGGTTTGCATCCTCATGCATGCCTTCTGCAGAAAGGGCTGTCTCTTGCATTCCTTCATCTCTGTCTATCTGCTGTTGTGTTGTTTGTATGCTCTGTATTCTTTTTCGAGGTCTTCCTCTGTTTCCACATCTTGTAAAACATCGTCAGGAAGGGACGACGTTGTGAGGCCTACTTTAGCTTTGCAGCCAAAGAGTGCTTCGTATGGTGATCTTTTAATCCCAAAATGAAAAGCTCTGTTCTTCATGAGTTGGACGAACCGTAAACCCTCACTCCAGCGGCCAGTTTTTCCATCTTGCATCCAAGCACACAACATATTTTCGATGTCCTGGTTAGCTCTTTCGACGCTCCCTGGCTTTGTGAGTGGCGCGGCTTACCATGAACGATCTTCAAGGTGGGCCAGTACTCCTTTAAGCTGCTTACCACACTGTTTGCAAATTCTCTGCCGTTATCGGACTGTAGAATTGTTGGAGCACCAAGCAACGTAAATATGTCTACGAGCTGGGATGCAACTTCTTCTGCCCTCTTTGTCTTCAGGGCCCTGAGAACCACGAACTTGGTGAGATGATCTTGATACACCATTATAAACTTGTATTCCCCATCAGGATGGGATTGAAAGTCGATGAGATCGACCTGACAACGGGAGTTGAATTCTGAAAAAACCATTGGCTTGACTACAATGCCTTTTTTGACGCTTTTTTGTTTTTTCTGGCAAGGTTCACAAAGGTTAACATACAGTTCAATATCATGACGTGTAATGTTCTTGTATTTGGGAGATAGTTCTTTCAACATTCTGTCCCGTCCTCCATGACCAATAGCCAAATGGGCATTATGAAGTACGTCAAATAACTCGGCGTCCGCGACGTAAAACTGAATGGCACTCACACCTTCTTTAACAGGGTAGATCAACTTACTCTTTTTTTCCACCATCATGACATCATAGTGTTTCACCAGCCAATAGTCCCGTGGTTCTTTCTTAATGGTCGTCTTAGCCTTTTTCACATCGTCCACTAATTTTTGGTAACTAGTTTCGATTAAAAAAACGCAGTTTTTAGCAGCATTGGCTCTTACTTTAGATAATTCATCATTGAACCGTCGTTGCATGTCAACATGGCGTGATTCCTGTCCTGGCACTACATTCACTTCCGACATGATTACACCGTAATCGGCACTAAAACTATTCTCGTAACTCCCGTCGCTAACTAATGTCCGAATCCAGTCGTATTTATACTCCTAAAGTCCCCACCTTAATTTCCCTAATTACGTCACAGTCTCCTTCATAATAGTTCTCACCAAAGGAGCGCCCCCTGGTCGTCATGGTACCTAAACTGTCCGTCGTCGCCTCCTGGTCTACTTCAAGAAACGTCACTCCTTTGCTGTTTACTACTCTATTGTTTTCTGACCACCTTGTCCTAAGTCGTCTGTCACCTTGTCAACCATTATTTGCATTACTCCTACTTCTGATATATCTTCTTATCTTACAACGTCAAAGGGGATTGTCTGTCTCTAAATCTACTCTAGTTCCTAACAAGGCCAGTTACATACTTTGCCGAACGGGTACTCGGCATTCTATAGAATGCCTAGGCAATGTATGAAATAGCAATTCATTTCATAATTTGCCTGAAAAATTTAGGCATTCTATACATTGCCTAGGCATTCTATAGAATGCCGGATTTTACACTTTGCCTATAACATATATATATATATATATATATATATATATATATATATATATATATATACATATTTAAGAACCCTACCCTGATCTTTTAAAAGAGCAATTATAATTTAAGTAAAACTACAGTATAATTTTTGTTAATAGAAATAATATTATTTTATTTAAAATAATATGTTATAGTATTTTAGTTTCAGATATTACCAAAAGCTGATTTTTTTTTAAATATTTAATGAGCAATAACTTGACTACATTATTTAGCTGTAGTACATATTTGGGAATTGTGTTCCTGACGTTATTTTCAGGAGCGTCACGTTCCATGGGGTCCAGGAGCAGTGTTTACATTGCTTTGCCTAATAGTTCCTGTACTAGTCAGGTTTCTGCCAGAGACCCACGGGCATCAGCTGCCACAGACTATAGCAGAGATGGACGAATGGCTGGACAGAAAGGGAAAGAAGTCAAAAGAAAAACCAACAAATCAACTGAGACCAATAAATTAAATTTTTAATGCGCATATTCATTGTGTGCACTTATCTATCGATCAATCAAACCATCTGTCTGTTTTCTTTTTATGGTAGCTGCTTTTTTACAATTTCTGTTTGTGTTATCACTCAATTACCACACCAGAGTTTGAGAATATTAGTGCGTTTTTCCTTTCTATCAATTCACATAAATAATTTAGAAATGAAGAAAGTGATTCAAATGCTCTATGCAGAAAAACCAAAAATTATGTGTAAGTCGTTGACGCTTTGGTTGTGGTCTAAAGGCTACGAGTTCTCTATCTATGTCTTAGGTAGTGCCTACACAGACTGAGCACTCTCAGCTAAAGATGTGGATGAAAAAGGGACTAAAATAACAAATATTAATAAATATTTGTCAATATACATTAGATTTCATCAATAAGATTGTAAAAACTTTTTATGTCGTGAGCTCACAGAACGAATAATAAACTTGATAATGTCAAATAAGAAAAATTTTATTTAATAATTTTAGCATGATGATCCTAATAGGCTACATGGAATATAATGGTGTATGAAATATATGTTGGCAAAGTGAAAAGTTAACAGATATTTTTCAGTTTTACAAACATAGACATAAATGTATATATATATATATATACAGTCGATTCCGCTTAATTGGGACACATCGGAACCGAGGCTTTTTGTCCCAATTAAGCGGCTGTCCCAATTAAACATACACATTTACTATTGGCTTCTTGGTTTGGTTTCTTTGAGATTTGTCCCAAATAAGCGGCTGTCCCAACTAAGCGGTGTCCCAATTAAGCGGAATCCACTGTATATATATATATATAATTTCACATAATTATGTCATGATATTTAGGAAGTCTAGGTTATAGTTTTTAACTCTGCTTGCTCGCACATGCACAAAAATACAAGAATGGAGGATTAAATATTGATGACTTTAAATTGTAAAATATTGCTATTTTGGGCGTCAATTTACTTTCACTTTCCCCTATTCCGAGATGTAGAATAATTTTTAAAAATTTCAAACCGCCTCTCCGTTTTTTGATGACGTAATAAATGGACGACCCCATTCATTTTACTTGCTAATGGTTGTTGGATTGTTCGAACGCAATTAGTTGTTGAATGTTGAAATATTTCAAATATTGACTTAGACATACATGAGTGAAATAGTATACTAACGCACTACATTTCTGACGCCTTGACAGGTTCTTAAGTCTTGGTATCTAGGCCACCATGTTATTGTATCTAAGTAGGTAAGCTATGTATGTATGTATGTATGTAAGCCATGTATGTATGTATGTATGTATGCTATTGTCACATTCTGTGATTTAATGAATGAAATCAAGTCCAAGCCCTACCCTGCTTTCATCACCCGAGGGTGAGATAAGATAATACATAGGATAGACAAAGGCTTTGTCTTCCCCGGTTCCCACTGTGGTCGGTCTGTCTAGTACCCACTTATCACGTTGTCACCTGGGAAGAGAATGTCTATATGGGAGAGATAAGCTATGCCCTTGTTGCATTCAAGCGGAAAGGGGCGAGAGAGGAGTGTTCCTTTGTCCTCCCCCCCTTTACCTTGAAGGTTGGAACCGTCCACGAGTGAGGGGCAGCAGATCACGCACGATGAGCGCGCTATACCCGGCTCGCTGCCCATTGGTCAGCGAAGTCGCTCTCGAGCAAGAGCGGATGTGCGTGGCGCACCTTCCGGTGGAGTTAGATTTTTGTCGTTCAGTGGGGAGTGAGTGACTGAGTGAAGTCGTGCTATTACTCGAGCGGGGTGAGGGAAGATAGGCTGTCAGCGTGGCAGAACTTAAGTGTTCGATCACCACAGTCCTAAGTTCCTTTAGAACTACCCCACCCCAGCTAGCTATTCTGTTCGTTGTATATATTGTTGTTGTAGTAGCTTGTAAAGCTACGGCCCTTCTTAGGGCCTGCTGATGTTTGTCTTTTTCAAGATCAATAAAGGTGTTGTAACGTATGTACGATTGAGTTGTGTACTCATTTCTTGTTGTGTTGTGCGTCCTGTATAACCACGTGGCTGTGACAAATATAAATGCTGGCCAGAACTCAGTACATGATCATACCAATACACAACGACCGCAGGGACCCCGCAAGGGGACCTTGACAGCTATGTATGTATGTTAAGTATGTATGTATGTAAGTTAAGTATGCATGTATGTTATGTATGTATGCATGTTATGAATGTATGCATGCTATGTATGTATGCATCTTATGTATGAATTATGTATTTATGTGTGTGTTTGTGTGTGTGTGTGTGTGTGCGCGCTTTTAAGTGTGCATTATTTCATTTATTTTTTGGACGACGGGTACTTAGTTTTATGAAAATAAAGGATGGGGTACGCGGATGTCAAAAGTTTTGGAAACACTGCACTACAGTAATATATTAAAAATGTATCTATCAATCTGATAATGTTTCTAGTTGGCCGGAACGGAAAGACGTGTTCATCGGTCAATTACACGTTTACCACGAAGTACAGCTGTTGAAATGCTTTTCAGTACTACTGGTCAATCTTAAATAATTAACGAACTCGGATTGGCATTTAAAATTGTATTAAATATCATATAACTTGAGATTCTGTTACATTAAACTTTTTATTTACATAATTGGAGGAATAAATAAAAATTACTTTTACTTTTACTCGAAAAGTAGTAAATTATTTGTTCATTTTTACTTTTACTTACGTAAAGAAATGCGATACTTTTAACAATACAAACACAGGGTATCAATAAATAAATGTGACTACATAAAAGACCAACAAACCGTCCGTCAGCACCGTAAAATTATATTTCACTATTGAACTTCGTCGTGAAATGGATGCTGCCAGATCGAATTATCCGTGGATCACGTGCTTTTCGAGTGCCCCGGACTGGTGGACCACAGGGTGGACCAGTCCGGAAGCTTGCTGGTCATCGGACTCTATGGCAGTCTCCAGATGTTGAGAGACACAGCAAGTCTGATCTCACGGGCTCTAAGAGACTAAGTCTCAGCCCACAGTATTCACTCAGAGTGAGAGAAAGAGAGAGATTGAGAGAGAGAGAGAGAGAGAGTGAGAAAGAGAGAGAGAGAGAGAGAGAGGGAGGGAGAGAGAGAGAGTGTGTATGTTATGTATCTATGTTATGTATGTACTTTTTGTATGTATGTTATGTATTACGTTATGTGTGTATGTTATACATCTATGTTATGTATGTATGTTATGTATGTATGTTATGTATGTATGTTATGTATGTACTTTATGTATGTATGTTATGTATGTACTTTATGTATGTATGTTATGTATGTATGTTATGTATGTACTTAATTTATGTATGTTATGTATGTATGTATGTTATGTATATGTTTATATGAATGTGTATACATATATATATATATATATATATATATATATAATTGTGTGTTTCAATGAGTTCTTGCCCATTTTTAAGTGTGCATTATTTCATTTCCTATTAGGACGAAGTGTACCTAGTATTATGAATATAAAGTAGTGGGTTGGCGAATGTACAAAAGTTTGGGAAACACTGCACGCAGTATATTAAAAATGAAGCTATAAATTTGAACATTGTTTCTACTGGCCTGAACTGAAAGATATATTCATACGGCTCAATACACCTTTACCACGAACTGCAGCTGTTGAAAGCCTTTTCATTAGTACTAGTCAATCTTGAATAATTAACGAACTCGGTTGACTGACATACATTTTGAAAAGTTTTTACGAAGATAAACCAATGGATTGACATTTTAAAATTATCTTAAATATCATCTAATTTTGTTTTTTACGTCTCGTGAATTGTGTTTCACCAAACGGTTGTTTTATTTTATTATTAGAGGAATAAATAAAAATTACTTTTACTCAAAAAGTATTATTTTTTTTTAAGGAATGTGTACTTTTGTTGGAGTAAATATATAGCCATTTTTAATGAATGCTATTTTTTTCCCTTAAGGGAATAAATTATGAGTATACTTTGACTTTTACGTATGTAAAGAAACTTGATACTTTTAACATTACTGACGAAAGGAAACCCGATACTTTTAACATTACTTATGTAAAGAAACCCGATACTTTTAACATTACTGACGAAAAGAAACTCGATAGTTTTAACATTACTTATGTAAAGAAACTCGATACTTTTAACATTACTGACGTAAAAAACTCGATACTTGTAACAACACTGATGTTCACTACACGCGCACCAACGCACGTGTTCCTTGATCTCATTTTATGATAAATTAACCACCAATTATTTCTACTCCACTGACCATTACTACTATTATGCGGCCGTGCGTGCACAACTATCCTATAAACCCATGCCCGTACGCACTCCCATCCCACATACACACACAGATGCGTACCTTGGGTGGGGGGTGGGGGTCCGAATTCGAAAGTCCCCCTGGCCCCAGCTTGAGGGGGCCCCAATTTTTTCATTAAATATTAAGTTCATTATCTCATGTCATGAATGTCAAAATGCAGGGGCCCCCAAAGAGGCCAACACCACCGGGTCCCCTAATCCCTAGGTTCGGCAATGCACACATAGTCATTACAACTGGCTTACATTGTCTGACCTTCAAACAAGAGAAACAATTGAGCACTTTTTTCCTTCTTCATCTCTCATATCATTCCCACTCGTATGTGTGAGTGTGTATGTTTGTGTTTTGTGTGTGTGTGTGTGTTTGCGAGTTGAATGGGGTTAACCTAACGTGACATCACGTGATCTGTTAACCCACAGTCTGAACAAAACAAAAACTTTTTACCCACTCTTGAACTGGTTGGTGTTAGAGATTATTGTGCTTGACTCTGATAACGGTTGGTGTTAGAGATTATTTTGTTTTGTAAATTTGTTGATCGATGAACAAAAAGGTGTTATGAAAATATATTATTGTATTTTTAATATTTAAATGTAGAAATGAGAAATGATTATTTAAATTGTAATTACTGATTGGAAGAAGCATGATTATTTTGTTCATAAATTCTTGCTAAATATTCAATACAAATTTAAATAATGAAATAATCTTTGACTCAGACAAAGATATTTCAATTTATCAATTTTGATAACTAACTGCTCTCAATTTAGAATGTGGTCTAAAATCACATAAAGAAACAAACAATAACTAAAAATACAAGCCTATTTGACGGGTAAATAGATAAATGATTAACAAATACTTAGACAATGAAACTGACTACATAAATAAATATTATTTGCTTTACGATTTGTTTCCTTTCCAGTAATATGCTAACAAACAATGCTCATTAGCATATGGATAACAAAGAAAAATAGTTAACTGTTTAAATTTTATCACAAGTCTCAATTAGATCTGTTCAAATTTAATAAAAGATGTCGGCCTAGCCCAGTGGCTAATCTATTTGCTGTAAATTTATCTTTATTTGGTCCTCATAAAGTTCGTTTTTGATGTTATTTATTCAACACGATACTTTCCCCATCGTCACTTCGACAATGCCCAGTCGCACCCAGCAAATGTTCACATTGGCTAGCCAATATCAGACACTGTCAGGCCCAAGGGAACGGCCTATGTTCACGAACATGGGCCTATTTAGCTGCCCAGTGTCTGCAATATATAAATCATAAAAAATATTTATTTTTTTCATTATTTGTTACAAATAGTTTTAATTTGTTTGTTTAGTAAACATTTTTTTTGTCCGCCTCAAAGACAGAAATTACATTATCTAAAATTTTCTGTGAGGGAATTAATTGTAACCAAATTTTAAACCATGAAAAGAACATTCAACTTTTTGATAAAGCACTAAATCCTGTATTACAAAATAGATAGAACACTAATTCAATTTAGGCCTCAACACATTAAAAACAATTGAGTTTGAGGTGTGTAAATGTGTTGTTATTTCATCATGTAGTCAGGTATTTCCTAATTTGTTTCGTTATGATTATAATCTAATTATAAACTTTAAAAAAAAATATTTCTATGATGCTTACGTAATAATTGTTGAACTATTCTTTGTCAGAGTTCAACTGAGGGATGATGGTCTAATATGCAGGTATCTAACTGAGAATTTGAAGACTGAAATGGAGGTGGGAGAGTAGTGTGGGGAAGGGTTAAGGTTTTATAAATTTGCTAGTCAGGCAACGGGTGGAATATATCTGGAATAATAAAGCCTTTGTTTATTAATCGGTCAACTTGGCAAAAACCCCAACGACCCCCACTCTCAAGGACCCCCTTCCATTACAAATCTGATGTTGTTAGGACCCCATTGATAATTTGTTTTCTATAGATTATAAACCTCTTTAAAAGTATTTGCACAGGGCCCCAATAAATCTAATAAATTCTCTGAGACGTTTATCTATTGTTTCAGTGTTTTATCCACACCCCCGCACCTCCGGGGGTGAGATGGGAAAATCCGGGGGTGAAATTTCAAATTCCGGGGGTGAAAACTACAGTATTGTTTGTTCGTAATCATGTTCAGGGAAAAAAGCCGGGGTTAAAATTTCAAATTCCAGGGGTGAAAACTATTGTTTATATCTATTGTATATATATATTGTATATATCTATTGTTTATATCTATTGTTTATATCTATTGTTTATATCTATTGTATATATTTATTGTTGATATCTATTGTTTATATCTGTTGTTATATCTATTGTTTATATCTATTGTTTATATCTATTCTATTGTTTATATCTATTGTATATATCTATTGTTTATATATATTCTTTATATCTATTGTATATATCTATTGTTTGTATATATTCTTTATATCTATTCTTTATATCTATTGTTCAGCTGGCTACATCAACATATGGTCTATAATTTTTAATCTCACTAAGCAATAATTCATTAGTTTCGTGGTATTTTTTTTATTTTTCTTAATATATTCTTCTGCTTTTAAAACTAAAAGAGGCATATGTTTATATACGCGCCCCTCTGTATTAATATAATACAGTAGAAGTCCATTAGTCCGGCATTCAACAGTCCGGAATGCCCGAAAGTCCGGCATCACTCCAGAAAATTGTAAAAATTTTCGTTTTCTCCAAAAGTGTGTTATTAAAGCAAATAAAAACACTCGAGAGCTATTCGGAAGTTTTCGGGATAGTTCGGGATCATCCGGAAGCGCTTCTAATCGACGAGAATGAGCCTGTTGAACAAGAACTAACCGATGAGGACTTTATCAACATTGTAATAAGCCCTCAGCCTACTCAAAATCTTGAAGAAAGTAATTCAGATGCCGAAACAAAAGAAAAGGAAAAAAAAATCAGCTGGGCAGAAGCTGCAGAATCACTAGATAAGTTTATCTCTTTTGCTGAGGCTAGTACTAGCTACAGTGCTTCAGAAATTGTTGATTTCCATATCATTAGTAATAAATTTTATACTATACGCCAAAAGTCAAGAAAACAAAAAGATATTCGTGACTTTTTTAAATCAAAGTGAAATATGTTTTACAGTACGTGTACATACATTATATGAAATTTAAAATAAACTTTGTTGTATGTATTTGTAGTTTAATTATTAACCTAATTCTTCTTATAAGTACCGCCCGATAGACCGGAACTTTCGGTAGTCCGGCACCGAGCCGGTCCCGAACGTGCCGGATTATTAGACTTCTACTGTATAAGGAAATGTAGACCTCCAAAGAAAGGAATCCTTAAAAAATGAAAATCGGATACGAGATTGAAAACAAATAGCTTTACGCTATGTTCTGTTTCTTTCAGTTTCAGTTGCCAGCTTGAACGTTGTTCGACCCCACAAGATGGAAAAAGGAACTCTAGTGGACGAAATTTTTAAATCACTCCAATGGAATGGTCGCTACCAAGTAACCCGCGGAACAGTTTTTATTGCATGTTTAGTTTCAACTATTGTACAAGGAATGGCAGTGGTTTTTATCGGTAATTTTTTTTAATGTAGATAATAACTTTAATAAGTCACTTAGTTAGGAGTATCGAGGAAACCCAACTTAGTAAGGTGTGCCGAAACAGCGTGACATAATATTTTTTAAATTTTTTTTTTGCATTTTTCAGATCTGGATAATGGCGCAGAAAAAAGTAACATGTTGTTATTTAATAAAGCTATTGCCTTAGACCCTGAGCAAATAGACCTTTGTGTATTAATTTATCTCACGTGTACTGTATGTTTTGTCAGTTTGCTTGGATAATTAGGCCCCAAGCCTTAGGCCAGCAGTAGCCTTAATACGATCCTGAAGGGCTAATTGTCATGTTGTGTTGTTTTTTTTCCATCTTCTTTTTCTGCTTTTTTTTTTAAGTTGATTTTCTGGAAGGTGATGGAGAAAGGAGCTAAAATAGAAATGTCTTCTGATGGATATGTCGATTTTTTTTTTTACATTAGTGACAATGAGATAGGACTGGTGGTCGTGCTGTGAAGTGCGCTAGAATGTCAACCAGAGAGGTCCCGGATTCGAACCTAAATGAGATCCCAGTGATTTTTTTTTCAGGTGCTGATGAAAGTCCCCCAAGTCCAATCGGCTTTAAATGGGTACCTGACTTTAAGCTGAGGCTGGGCTTTATCCCTCAATATGTCGTGGCTACTGTAGCAGACAACTCTACACTTCATCTGGCCCGATAAGCCCTTGGGCCATATGTGATTAAGGGCATTTACTATACTTATAAGATATACAGTGTATCAACATATCGATTAGCTTATCGATTTGCTGGACACCACCGTGATGTATTCAATTTTATATCTTGTGATATTATTATCTGATGCAGGTAGAGTTGTAACGCACGAGTGCAGCCCGTTACACAGCTTCATGTTCACGATAGATAATGAGACCTATGACGCCATTGTCAACTCCACGTTTAACGTCACATATGGGGCCTGCCAGGTCGACGTCTTCAACGGGTCTGACGTCATCATCTCTACCACTTGTGAAAACGGGTATCGGTATATGGAACCTAAGCACTCATCTTTTGTTTCAGAGGTAAGACAAATAATGGCTTGTTTTAAATGGCAGACTTCTTAATGAATCACGCGTCAGTACACATCACCCAGTGACGTAGCTGGCGTTAGTTGCGCCCCGAGGTGGACTCTTGAAATGTATTCGTTTTCCTGCGCAAAAAAATATCTAATAAGGCAGATGTCGCCCCTACGTCGGGCAAGGTGCCTTCACGTGCGAACTACCCACAACTGATTGCTCTATGGACAGTACCATACAAAATTTTACATATAGCACAAGGTATGTAGTGGTTCACTCTCTCCTTCAACTATTCGTCCGGAAGTGGAATGTATTTTTTTAAAATCGAAGTTATTTTTTATTCCAATGATGAGAATCATTATTTAAACAGTCTTTATTTGTTTGGGTATGATAAATATGAAATGATGTGATAAAAATATCTTTTTCTTTTTGTGAATATAATTATTTTTTTTTTAATTTTATTTTTAATTTAGGAAATCTCATGTTTTTAATTATGCTAAATTAAATAAAAACTGTTATATTCTATTTCAACATAACTTTTTTTTAAATTTTTTGTCTCTATTATAACAATGGATCTTTACCATTTCAACTCTAATGTTCCCTTTTATACAGTGGGATCTAGTGTGCGAGAATGAGTCTTTCGCTGACTTGACACAGACTATCATTGCGGTGGGAAATTTGTTTGGTTCGTTGTTTTTGACTGGTCTGGCGGATAGGTAAGGCAACCATCTTATAATAGTGATACATTTTGCAATGAAGAAAGACATTCTCCAATATATTACTATACTAACAAGCTATCATCCACTCACATTTTGAGCGCCTTAAGCGGGGTTTCTCAAAATCTGAATCACTAAGATCCCAGTACCAGCTCAAATATGTTGTTAAGCATGTTGGTGTCAGCTTCTCTACGTACTTGTCGCGGATGCGACATTGTGCATAAACATCAAACCTTTTTTTTTTCATTTAATTAGAAAACAAATTGGGTTAGCTCATAAGCATAAATATATAAAAATACAGTTATCAGCTAATTGACATATCATCTTTTCAAATCAGCCAATCCTCTTATCAAAACATTGTTAATTTTTATTAACTAAAATAAATATTAGAGAGACTTGTAGTTTCATCTAATAGTTTGAAGTTTAAATAAGTATATTGTGATTGTTTCCTTAGTATCAACTATTGTCAAACCTGGTAACATGTGCGTTTACGTAAACTAGCCATATATATATATATATATATATATATATATATATATATATACAATTGTAAAACTATATATCTATATACAATTGTAAAACTATGGTTCAGCTTTGAGAGCTGCACGGGATCGGGATTCGCGGGAGTCCCGCGGAATCCGCGGGACTCCCGCGGTATTGGAAATAAATTCATCGGGAGTCCCGTGGGTTTGGGTTTTGTTTTTGCGGGAGTCCCGTGATTTTCCATTCGTTAAATTTAAATGTAAATCTGAATGTTTTTTACTTCTCTAATTCTATTTTTTAATTTTCAAATAATGGTTCATAAAGCAAACATTCAAAAGTTTGTTTACACAAAAAGCGAGCGTATTCAGTTTTACGTAAATAATGGTGGTAAGAGCAATATTTGGGAAAGTTGAAACCGTTTGCATATGGATGGAAAGGGTGTGCCTTCGCGGTATGTTCAAGATGCAATACCATTATAACTTGGAAGGCACGCGATGGTACGAATGGTCTGTGGACGCATCTCGAATTTTTTAAAAACAGATCACCAGTTCCAAAAATTACATCAATGACTAGCTTCATTCCAAGTCAAGAGAAGATTGTTAAACAAGTTCCAGTTCAGGTTAAAACAGAAATCACAAACACCCTTGTTTCAATGTGCGCTAAAGACATCAGGCCCTTTTCATTTGTCGAAAGCTGTGGTTTCCTAAAATTGGCTGCAAAGTTGATAAACATTGGTGCAAAATATGGGAATGTTCCTGTCAATGAGATTTTGCCTTGTGCCACAACTGTTTCAAGGCATTTGGGTAATGTTATGGAGAAAAAAATCTCCAGAAAGTGTTAATGGCCTCTTATTTATACATGGACTTAAACTGTAGAACTGTTTATTTTACTTATTATCTTAAATGTTTTTCATGTATGATTTTCGAGAGGATTTCTACAAACAAATTTTAAAACCATTATTTATCAGTTATAATATAATATTTTTGATAAGGTTGGGAAATTTTTCGCGGGAGCGGGTGGGGTTGGGAAAAATTTTCGTGGGAGCGGGTGGGACTGGGGAGAATTTCTTTTGGGAGCAGGTGGGACTGGTTTTGAAAACGCGGGAGTGGGTGGGACTGGGCGTGATTTTGACTCCCGTGCAGCTCTCTAGTTCAGCTATGACCTATGACCCTGCTGTTCAATCCGCATCTGATTCTGCATTTGTGATTTTCATTTTTTGTATTTGCTTTATGCGTAATGTTATAGAAAACTCTTTATACTTTGACCATTGCTTGCTTGTTCTTTTATCATCAGATATGGACGTAAAAAGATATTCATGATGACGAATGGTTTATTCTTCGTTACTGCCCTTGCCAGTTCATTTATGCCCTCCCTGGCTTCATTCTTGGTCATAAAATTTATTTCTGGAGCGTTTCTAGTGGTCAGTAAAACTTTTATTTCTGTTCAAAAAACAGCAAAAAAAAAAATGAAAATAAGAACTTCACGTTTTTACCAATCAACATTCTGCGGAATGTTCTACATCTGCCAGTTATTTTCTTCACGGTTGCGGATTTAGATATATTGGGACATCGGACAAAACAGCCAATAATAGATAGTTGTCTGTCTACATCAACCGTTTATTGCTAATGTCTTGCAATAGTACCGAAATGGTTTAAAAACTTTTTTTTGTCTGTGTCAGTGTGCTTATAGTTTACATCAAAGTATTTGAAAGATTGTTAACTTTTTTTTGTATTTTATAATACAAAGGGGAATAATTTGGTCGTGGGGGGGGGGGGGACACTAAAAGCACGATGTAGCAGTATGCTCATGTTGAAAATTTATCACAAAATGTTATGTTTACTTAAAGGTTTACTTTAAATTTTCGGGCACTTAGCAAATGAGTATTACCGAGCTACGTCACTCTATTGTGCTGGCCAGATGTGTTCATTACAATATATGTCTAATTGTTTCGTTGGCCCTAATTTTAATAAAAATATTTTCATTGAATTTTTTTTTTCAAATTCGTCCGAACATTGAGGTCGCAAATTTCAGTATCATAAATTATTTGTCTCATTAGATGGTTTAAACCGTGACTGTCATAGTAGGGGTCGGGGGGGGGGGCGATGAAACTATTCTAAGTTGGAAGAGCGGAGATCAGCCAAAACACTTGGTTGTAAAAATATTCTGTTAATAAATAAATCCATCTGTCTATTTATCTATCTGTCTGTGTCTTTACGTCAGTCTGTCTGACCTGCTGGCTAGCTTGTTGAATATCTTTCTATCCTGATATACTTTTAGGATTTAAAGAGCATTATCTATAACACAAATTTTACATCATATGTTCCGGTTTCCGTCTGTCATCGCGACTTCCGTCTGTCATCGCGACTTCCGTCTGTCATCGCGACTTCCGTCTGTCATCGGGACTTCCGTCTGTCATCCAACATGGTGGCATAATCAATTCAAAGATGGCAGAAACATTTACTGTTTTCTTCTTAACATGCATAATCCGGCTACCAACTGGCAAGCCGAGTAAGAATAATCTCCAACATGGCTGCCAGAATTGACATTGGACCAGCCGTATGTTTAGTGCCGAGGTTGATGAAACACCGCACACTAACATACGGCAGGTAAGATTATGAATGCCAAATGGCAATCACAATGTAATACTATTTTCGACCGCCTCAATTATTACCAAAGGGTAATAAAGCGATCTTGGAAATAACACAAAATCATGCCAAAATATTTTGTTTTTTTTTTGTTTTTTTAACGCCGCCATTGCCAGCATGGTAGGGTGTAGTGTGCCTACCACACCAACATTGTTGGCGGCGCTGATGCACGTCTGCCATGCCTACAGAGCGGCGAGGTGAATGTGCCCGCTATCATCTGCAGGGATGGCAGAAAGATGGGTTTTAATCCTTGCCCAAACCGGCCAGACCAGCAGGGTGTGTGTACTGCCGGTCGGCCAGAATGGCAAGGAAAGGGGGTTTTCCTGCCACTCGGACAGAGGGGAGGGTGTAGTGTGCCTGTACCCTCAGCCGGAAATGGCAAGCTGCGCAGGTGTGCTTGAGTGGGACGGAGTGGAAGGGTGTTGTGTGCCGACCACATCCGTCACCACCGCCAGCTGTGAATACTGCGGTCTCGGATAGTCCTCATTGACCACAGTACCACCACCCTCGCAAGTAATGGTTTTTTTTTTTCATGACTAGAGAAGCCTATGATCCATCTCCCGTGGATCATGGTATGTCTCTCAGACCAGGAAGGAGAGATCACATAATATTTTGTGATACTTTCTGAAACTAATAACAAATTGTTAGTGGTACCAAAAGGCTTATTTATATCTCACAGTAACGTAATAAATCTATGGTGTTCAATTTGTTATTAAATGAGAAGCGATCATAAAAGAAATATTAACAAAAATCGTTCAATTAATATTTTGTGTATGTTTCACAATTTCAATTTTAAATCAAAATTATAGATACCTAAATATTATGTAATATTTATATTGTTTAAATTGTTATTATTTCTAAAATATGTCTATTTCTAATGTACAATTATTTCCCTTTATTACTAACCTTAAATACGTCACATTTCTTTTTCATTTTTTGACTATTACGTCACGAATAATTGAATAAGGGTTGAGATAGAGTAGCGCCGTACACAATGTTTACAATGCAAACTAACCCATGTATGATGGGGGCTTCACATAGAGGGTGTATGGAGGGGGTCCAGTTTTAGGAGGGCCCCCAAAATATTTTTTTAAACTAAATATTAAGTACATTATCTCATGTCAAAATGTAGTGGCTCCCGAAGATGCCTAAAATCCCTTGGTTCGGCATTGGCTTCACAGAACTATAATGTTGAAAGCTTTGACATGTCTTTCTTTTTTAAGAGGCCTAATGTTTTCTGCGTCCTCGGCCTCAACTGCATTGATGGAATACTTTGTTTTTAATTGAAGGTCAGCTAAAAGCTACACAACGATTCTTTCTTCTCGGGACCAAGCTTGAGAAGCGTCAAAAAATTATCGCATGTCAAAATGCAGAGGAAGCCCCCAAAGAGGCCAAGCCCACCGGGCCCCTAAATCCCTAGGTTCTGCACTGCGGGTCGGCAATTTTTCTTAGTTAATTGTACTATGCTACAATGTGTATAACTGTAAATAAACCACCTGATAAACATGTAGCGTTTTGCTTAACACAAGCACTCACTCACGTCTCTCTTTTTTTTTAAAAAACGCCATGTTGAACATCATAAAACATTAAATGAATAACTGTTTGGAAAGGAGTCCATTAAAATATTATGAAGGAATATGATTTTAAGAGTTGTTGTTTATGTTTACCCATAGTGAGGATTATTTTCTTTGGGAGGAACTATTTAACATATGAACTTTATTTGATGTATTATTAGGTGTCCCTATTCTCAAATGTCTTTTGGCTACAAAAATCTGTTCATGTCCTTGGGGCCACTGCAAGTATATAGACTGATTGTTAACGAGCTAAAATATATATCACCAATTTCAACTCCAACTGTGTGCCTACTCGCCGGTCCGGGTACCGGGCCTTTGATAACTAGTACACCAATAAATATTGATACAATCCAGCCAATAAGCAGACTTGTTTTCCCCTGTCTGTTTATCGGCAGGCTGCTAGTTTATTATCCAGTGTATTTATCGACAGGCTGCTAGTTTATTATCCAGTGTATTTATCGACAGGCTGCTAGTTTATTATCCAGTGTATTTATCGACAGGCTGCTAGTTAATTATCCAGTGTATTTATCGACAGGCTGCTAGTTTATTATCCAGTGTATTTATCGACAGGCTGCTAGTTTATTATCCAGTGTATTTATCGACAGGCTGCTAGTTTATTATCCAGTGTATTTATCGACAGGCTGCTAGTTTATTATCCAGTGTATTTATCGACAGGCTGCTAGTTTATTAGCCAGTGTATTTATCGACAGGCTGCTAGTTTATTATCCAGTGTATTTATCGACAGGCTGCTAGTTTATTAGCCAATGTATTTATCGACAGGCTGCTAGTTTATTATCCAGTGTATTTATCGACAGGCTGCTAGTTTATTATCCAGTGTATTTATCGACAGGCTGCTAGTTTATTATCCAGTGTATTTATCGACAGGCTGCTAGTTTATTATCCGGTGTATTTATCGACAGGCTGCTAGTTTATTATCCAGTGTATTTATCGACAGGCTGCTAGTTTATTATCCAGTGTATTTATCGACAGGCTGCTAGTTTATTATCCAATGTATTTATCGACAGGCTGCTAGTTTATTATCCAGTGTATTTATCGACAGGCTGCTAGTTTATTAGCCAGCGTTCAACTCGTAGAACTCATGCCCACAGAGTTTAGGGCGTTGCCGGAACAGATCATAGCTTACTTATGGCCTACCTCTCTACTGTTTTCATGTTTCATCGCCTATGTGGGAAGAGAGTTGAGATGGACATACATACAGCTAATAATGACGTCATTATCAGCATACGTCATTGTCCAGTGGTGGTTAGTAGTCAAATATTTTTTTGATAAACTTTTGAAATTGCTATCAAATGTATCGAAATATTAAAAAGTAGAATAGTACATACATTCAGGGCCGGCCTTACGAATTGCGATAGGCAGGCCGAGGTTCAACTCTGAGCTTTCAATAGTTTGAGCCTGGTGGTCTATTTGGTTTTGGGCAGATCCAATAATTGTATGATTTTTTTTTTTTTTTTGCAATTTAAAAAGAATATGTTGTAATAATACAAAAAAGACCACATGAAACATTTGAGCTGAACAGGGTACAGCTAGTTAATGAATAATACTGAATGCAATCTCATCGGTTTAACTTCTTCTACTTTTGTTGATTATGTAAATAGGCTGTTTGAAAGGATTTTCTCTCATAATGATGCTAATAAATTATTCTAATGCTAACTTCAAATCAGGATCACAGACGAATCTTTGCGGTGGCTTTTTGTTACAAAGAGACTCAAAGAAGCGGAGAAACTGATAACAAAAATTGCCAGAATAAATGGGGTGGATCCGCAGAAAGCTTTGGATCTCCTTGGAGAGGCAGGACCATACTGTCATTGTCCAGAAAAACATATCGTCAATGAAGTCAGAGAAAATGTAACAATGACTTTTTTTTTGCCATCGTTAAAACTCTTAACCTAATACTTGCTGTACCCTGCAAAACCTTTGCATAGAGTTATATCCCCTTAGGTTTGATCGGTAGGCTAGGTTATTTTTGGTTTCGGGCAGATCCGATTTTTTCATGATTGTATTTTAAACTGGAATACTGTTGAATTAATTCTTTACTTACTATATATATATATGTTATTTGTTAAGTCTCCGAAAGAATTCCTTGTTTATCTCTTAAATCCTGTACATTACTATTGGGACGGTATTTTTTTCTTTTATCAATCATAGCCGAAAGTGTCTTGGTCATTAAGTCACCACGGGAAACATATGTAGGTCAAGCGCATGGAGTTAAACTTGTATCTCAAGCTTGCGCCATGGGCACTATTTCCCCAATGTATTTGTACTGACAGCTGCATTACAATATACGAAGTCGCAGCTCTCTTTTTTTTTTGAGAAGTTAACTCTCATTTAATGGTTCAGAAAAAGTTTGTGGTGCCCGCATTATCACCATTGTTTTAAAAACATCTGAAGTACAAAAATGTTTGGGAACCCATGATTTAGATATATTATGAGTTTAATACTTTGTGTCTCACAGACTTCAACCTACAGAAGTAGACGTTAATGTGGTATCAGACTTTGCGTTCGTACAATCGGAAATCATGATTCATAGACAAGATGACCTAAGGGAAGATTCACTGCTGATGTTTGTTACTAACAGAAATTTGTTAAAACTGACCTTGGTGTCATGTTTCATGTGGTCAGTATATATATTTTTGCTGTTAGAAGCTGTTAGTTCGGTGTCGACAGTTCCAGAAGTTATATGTGTATATTAGCTGAGAATAATGATCTAAGAACCATTATAGTTAGCTACAATTTTACATTTATCTAAGTGTATATTATTAAAGCTCTTTATATTGTAAGCTTCGCAGAATTTTTTTCTCTCATATGTTGTGGTAAAGGTGACGTATAATGTCATATAAATTAATATAAATCTATGACTGCTACACAATGGCGAGCCTGCAGCCCAGTTATTTTAACATAACATGTGACCATCACATTTGGCAAGCTAAAATCTGACCGTAACAATTACTTATCCTCAAAATAGCGAGCTGATTTGAAAAAGTTTGCCAAAAAAATTGTAATAATTACATATTTACAAATAAATTTAACTTCTCTTTCTTGTATGCTTTTTCCTTTTATTTTTACATTTAGATTGCTCAAACCTAACAGGTTGGGTCGCGAATCAAATATGTTTGACAAATACTGGGCTCAATCATTCTAAGTGTTAAATAGTCTACTACCTACCCCATTGCTTCTCAAAGTAGGGACCTGTACCCACCGGGAAGAAAAATTGACTCTAAACTTTAACTAATCGGAATTCAAACTATTTCTAACAGATTAAGTTTATATTCTGATGTATCTTGGCACTAAACATCCAAAAATGTTCACCTCCCCTTGCGGCAGTAGATAAAGTGTCCCCATAGGCTGACTGCCCAACGCCTCTTCCCCCTTATCGCCACTCCATTGATGTACATTTCAGGTTTGCTGACAGTATGTCGTATGATGGTCTTCTACTGACATCATTTTCGCTAGCTGACGACTTTTATTTAGGCTTCACCCTGAGCGTCCTGACAGAATTTCCAGCAGCTGTCGCATTTAGTGGATTAATAAACAGGTACATTAAGAATGTCAATCAAATTCATTATTTTAATCAGTCGCTCCATTGCTAATACATTAAAAAAGACATTGTCATTAGGAAGAAAATTATGGGGAGAGGGGGGGGGGGAATCTATCAAAATGCTTAAGTGGTTCCCTCTCTTTCACCAGAATAGGCAGGAAGAAATGAATTAACATATTTCACATAATGGCTGGAGCGTCTTTAATAGTCTTCAACATTCTGTTTCACGCTCCAATTGCAGGTAAGTTGTCGGGAAATGTCTCAAATATATTTTGCACACCTTTGTCAAGATTCTGGTCAATGTATTACCATTACAATTTCTTTTTCAAGAGGACATTCCAGGAAAGTACTGGATTGGGCTTCTATTTGCTCTTTTGGGCAGATTGGCTATTGCGGTTAGTTACTCTGCCGTTTACCTGTACACACCGGAACTGTTTCCTACGTCAGTAAGGTAACTAGTAAACAACAAAATATTTAAATTGTTTAGTAGATGAAAGATGTTAGTTAGTTTTGTGCTAAATAATATAGATTGAGTACCTATAAAGTTTTGTGGGGGACGGGGGGAGTCAAGATTGCTGGCTGCAATGAGTAGCAAGCAATTGTCCCGATGGAACACGACTTAATTAAGAGCGGTTAAATTCCTCCCATCCCATCCCCCCTTACCCCCGAAAAAAATGTATCAAAATTCAAATTTTCAGTATTTTGTCCACATAAATGTAAAAAAAAAAATCTTAAAGATAATGCATATTTTGTTACATAAAATCGATTACAAAGTTATTTTGTAATTATTTTTTTTTATTTCATACTAATACAAACCAATGTACCTCATTATTTCCTCGTTTTAATTTTCTTGAAACTTTCTTTTGTTTAGGAACAATTACAGGACTCATGATATCTCAAAAAATAAAATTGTTTCGTTTACTTTCCAGAAACACCGGTTATAGTTTTTCGTATGTAGCAGCTCTAGTTGGTTCTATGGTGGCCCCTCATAGCAGGACCTTGGTGAGTATTCATTATCAGACGACAGGAAAACTAGACCACCCTTCCATCCAAATATGTTTCTTTTGGGGCCTCGATATGTTCTTTATTTAGGGGCCCCCAAATTTATCTAGATAGTAATCTTCATCCGGTTTATAAGAAATGAGTATAATTAATAAAATGAGATCATATAGACACAAAAAGAAATACTGAAGAACTTCTTAAGTTACCTTGATTTTTTTGCTATACAATAACCCACATGGTAGACAACTGTATGAAAATTATGTTTCTAATAAACCACATTACGTTTCTGCTCACGTTTACCAGCTTAGTTGTCTGAGTGTAAAGGTCATCTTTACATTACAACCCGCCCCCTTCAAACTGGATTTACAAGTAACCTCAGTGACATAGCGAGCTTAACTCGCGCCCGGGGCACAATACCTTTTTAGCACGCCCCCCCCCATTCAAAAACCATATAATATTATATGTAAAATATACCATTTGGCGCCCCTTTGTGAGTAGCGCCCGGGGCATGATGCCCCGCTTGCCCACCCCTCGATACGCCACTGAGTAACTTTTACATTGTTTGTTAAAGTGAAGTGAAATGTACGCCATACGTACAAACTTCATACAACTGAGAAACTGATTTAGATTTTGACACATTTACGCACGCATGGGTTTATTTTGATGATAGGGTGTATGTGACGTCAGTCGCTTGTAGCGAGTGCATTCAAACTGAAACACATTGAAAATAAGAAAATCGTCTTAAATTAAATTTCTGGGATGTTAGTACCATGGAAACCACTCCTTGGTTATACATGGACGGTATGGCAAGGATAGATCGATATCCCAAATCAGGTACCTGATTATTTTTAAGTAATGGCACTAGGCACATGTGCCAGTCAAACAATCCAAAAGACAGAGCCGTTCTGAATTTTAATTTAATTAAATTTTTGTTTTCCTTTTATATTGTTTGAACTTTATATCAAAGACGAAGACATTTTGTAAAAGAAGTTGTTCTTTGCTTCAGTGCCGTAACTAGCTTAACTCGCGCCCGGGGCACAATACCTTTTTAATTCATTTTTAGCGCCCCCCCCCCCAATTCGAAAATCAAATAATATTAAATGTAAAATATAAATTCGGCGCCCCATTGTGAGTAGCACCCGGGGACATATGCACCCCGTCCCCCCCCCCCCGCTACGCCTTTAAATGTCAATAATTGTCTAATATTGTTCATTTACCAAAAAAAAAAAACATTCATCAAAACTATTTTCTCCAGAGTCGCCACTATCCATGGATCCCTGCCGTTGTGTTCGGGATGCTTAGTTTCATGGTGCCCCTAGTGACCCCACTACTGCCTGAAACAAATGAACACGAGTTGCCCCAGAATGTAGCAGAGTTGGACAAGTGGATGGAGGAGTATAACAAGAAAAGCCAAAAGCCTCAAGATGTTAAAGTCTAGATATTTCATATTGATTTTTTTTTAAATAATATGTTAAATAACAAAAAATATATAGACTTGTATTAATGTAAAAGACCCGTGAAAAAAATTATGGATATACGTATATATAATTTTTTAACACTTTGTGGCATATATTAATGCATATATAAATTCGTGTATTTCGTTGCTAATTTTGTTACCTAGTTTAATGAATGTCAATAAAATAAATGAAATAAAACAAACATTTTCGCTTTGCATCTTTACATTTGAAATGAAAAAGAAAGGGCCATATGCTAAATGATATATAAAACATGTTTCTGAGCACTATATTATATTGTTGTATATACATGTTTCTTGAGCAATATATTGTTGTAAAAATGAATTTCTTAGGACTTTATTGTTCTGTAAAGATATTTCACAACATGTGTGTCAAGAATGCACATAAAGTTTGCTTTTTTGTTTTGAACAGTTGTGACAGTTATTCAATACTGTGGTAAAGCGCTCGACTGTCAACCTGAGGCTCCCTGATTCGATCTCCGGTCAGGAACAAAGGATATTTCATGTCATTGCTTAAGTCCCTACTATATCTCCCGTGGTGCCTCAACAGCCATTGAACTTTTGGCTATGGTGGGGATGAAAGAAGGGCACTGCAAAAACCGTCCCATTAGTGGTTAATAGGATCTTAAAGATTTCATCTCATCCTTACAGGGACTTCACACATTAGTCTGCTACGGAGCTGTTCCGTAATTGACACATATGTTAACAAACATATAACCTTTAATTTTATCAAAGACTCCTTTTATTCATTTTCGTAGTTTTTTTTTTCAGGTAAATCGCTTTAACAAAATCTTTTTGCGCAGTGGGTCGGAAAGCGTGAACGCTTAAACGATTGATAACCACTGGATTACATTATCAAGAACGATTTTGTGGTGATTGGGGGGGGGGGGAGCTTTAGCTAAAGTAATGCCACGATTCTCAAACGGTGGTACGAGTAACCCAAAGGGTACGAAAAAGTTATAGGCTATAGGTGTACGCGGCGACGTATAATTGTTTTTTTTTTTTAAACTACCAAGAGTTTGAAGAATGTCGCCAATTTGCTACGTGACTCATCACCAAAATACATGCCCAAGTATCGCATTAGAAAGGTAATCATTGTTAATTAGGAAAATAATTACATTTATTAGCGAAATTAGGTATGTGAGTGATAGGTTACCCGAGGACTTAATTTCACACTCTTTGAGGTACAGTCGCGAAAAGTTTGAGAACCGCTAAAGAAATGCCAGAATATTCAATTATAAAATCTCTATTAAAAAAAGTTAATGCCACCTAATCATATAAAATATGCATATAAATTAGTTGTAAAATACTTAAAATGATCCTAATTATAATTTGGGGATTTTTTTATTAATAGTAATAGGCCTACCATAATCATTAATATCTATAAATTCTGTTATACGGACATGCATGTATCATGTATGGATTTAAAGTACTTTAATTATCAGAACTTGATAAATTTATTACAATCTTGCAATTTTTTTCTAATATATATAAAATATATATTTATAAAAATAACAGCTAAAAAACGCACTCTGAACGTTAAAATTATTTTAACCTATAGCAGACTTTTTTTTAAAAGAAACTACTTCCAATCCAGAATGAATGACATCATTTTCAAAATGGCGTAACACATACCCAAACAATCTTGTTTCTAAGTAGAAGAATCTGAAAAAGTATGCATTATAATACATTCCAATGAAAGACTTTTATGAGTGGTAATGAACGAATAATTACCTATGCAGTTTTTATAATTATATAATATTTATGGTTTCATTTTCCAAAAGGCAGGTAAATATTAAATTCAAAAATAGTATTTTTATACGCACTAGCTCCACGTACGTCATTTGACGTACGATGTATTTTTTTTTACCTCGTACGTCAACAGAATGAACTCTTTTGAAGTTATTTTCTTTTCGCAATTTTTTCTAATTATACATTAAAATGAGAGGTTAGTTTGTGTGGCGCGCTAGTGATGTAGGTTGTTCGCTTGGCTGAGACCCAGTTTGGCTAGCTATGTGCGGGTTCGATTCCTAATAGAGACATACATTTTTTTGTTCAGATTTTATTTTTCAGGACCAGGGTTAGGGATAGGGGGATAGGGTTAGGGTGTGGAGCAATATCTATTGATGGTTATTTTTTTAAAAAATCATAATTTTTTTTTTCCAGATTTTTTTTTCAGGATTAGGGTTAGGGATAGGATTAGGGTTAGGGTTAGGATTAGGGTTTGGGTGTGGAGCAATATCTATTTATGGTCCCCGAAAAAAAAAATATCTCCGATTTTTAACAGTAAATGACATCATTAACGTCTGCAGTAAATAAGAGTTCTCATTCGTTCTGTTTACTCTTTAAATGTGTTAAAACGATCGCCGATTTTGAGCACCATCATTGTGTAAGTAATAATATCATAATATAAACTGCATTTATAACTTTACATCATTAGAGTTCATTCTGTTGACGTACGAGGTAAAAAAAAAATACATCGTACGTCATATGACGTACGTGGAGCCAGTGCCATTTTTATATTATATTAGTCTAATTAGTTGTCTTTGTGGATAGGACCTAATAATCTAATAAGACTAATATTATACTGAACGACTGTACGAAAGTAAACAAAGACAAAGAAAAATACATACTATTCTCACATACTAATCTTTAGATCCTTAGATGTCTGTATTTATTTACTTTTTTACATATTTCTAAAAGTTTCTAAAATATTAATATACAGTATTACTTTATTAAACTGTCACTTCTCTTCATAATTTATTTTTTAAGATAAATATGTTTTTAATAGAATTATTGAATTGGTTTGCTGATTTTTAATGTACAAACATTGTTATTCTTTGTCTTTAGATAAAACTTTACTTTTATAAGATGTGTTGATGTTTATGTAAGTCAAATCATGAATAAATATCAAAGAGTACGACAGATTGGTGAAGGTGCTTTTGGTAAAGCTATCCTTGTGAAGAAAAAAGATTCTGCTCGTCAATATGTTATTAAGGAAATTAATATTACCAAGGTAAAGCCATTATAAAATTTCTATTTTCAATACAGTTTTTACAAAACAAATATGGTTTTAATTGTCAGATAAAATAAAATTGTTTTTTTTTTCATTGTTTGACAAAGAATTGTATGAATTATTACACAAACATTTTACACTGGTTTTAGATTTTATGTAAACTAAATTATTTCTTGACAGATGTCTGCAAAGGAACGTGAAGAGTCCAGAAAAGAGGTATAAACATTTTACTTATTAAAGAAATTACCCATAATCTTCTTTTTTTATCTTCTGGTCTCTAATCTGTTTTTGAATCGCTGTAATATTTTTTTTATAATCTTAACCATGTTACTAACATCATAAGTATTGATTGTCAAATAATTTCTGATTTTCAAAACGAATAGCTATGGTCTCTTATTCAGCATTACTCAATAAATGCTTGTTTTTATTGCAACCTTTTATGACTTGTCAGAAGCTAGAAACATTCTACCATTTTAACCATACTAAAAATAAAATAATATTATTTATGAAAAATCAAAAATGTATCACCTTTGTACTTTCTACATTAACAAAGCTCTGGCTGATGATAAAATATCACTGAAACTATGGCTTTTTTGGCCATTGTAATTTAAAATAAAGCCTATTCATATTGTTGTCAAGTATTATTACTATTTTGGTAGTAGAATTAAGCTGAGAAGACCTACATTTTCATTGAGTACTAAAGTATTTTAAATAACTGACCAATGTTAGTAAACTTGTTTAATACAGATTTTAAATAACAAAATATCTGTTCCTCAAATGGCTTATCTATGCCCTATCATCTACAGCTACTCAGTGGAGCATGTATGTCTTCATTTATCAGTTCTACAATTCCAACACACAATATTTAATTTATGAATGACTAACAGTAAATATTTATTTAACAATATGAAAATGATTTCCCTCCAATCAACATGATCAGCATTGATGAAAATATTAATTATTACCTCAGGAGATTTTTGCACATTTGATGATCTGACAGATAAACTTAATCTATTGAAAAATGTATAACTATATTACACAGGTTGCTGTTTTGGCCCAGCTGAAACATCCAAATATTGTCTGTTACATTGAATCATTTGAAGGTAGACTAATTTAAGGCAGATTATTGTTGTTTTTTTAGTCATCCTAAATATCACTCTGTAAAATAAAAAAATTCAGTTTTCTGGCTATTAAAATAATATGATTAGTCCATTATCAATTGTTTATTTTTTTAAAGTTATCTTCCAATTGTAAAGTATCTATATTAATGATGTTCTGTTTAATTGCTTTAATGAATTTTTTTTTTTTTAATTTTAGAGAAAGGAAGTCTCTATATTGTAATGAACTTTTGTTCTGGAGGTGAGAAATTTTAATTTTCTCTTTTTTGTTAGATCTTTGTAAGCTACATGTATAAGTTTTTATTACATTTAAATTTACCTTTGTTTTTCTGTTTATTTTAAGCTTCTTTTGTGTTGATATTTTTTAGGGGACTTGTACGGCAAAATTAATGAAAGGCGAGGTCAATTATTTTCTGAAGACCAGGTATCTGTTCATCTTTATATTTTTGAAAATTGGTCACTATAAAGAAGTTGAGAAATTATTTTTTTAAACTTTAAAACTTATTTTAGAAAATATTTATTGTCCTACTAGATTTTAGATTGGTTTGTTCAACTTTGTCTTGCCATCAAACACATACATGACAGAAAGATTCTTCATAGAGATATTAAATCACAGGTAGGGTATTAAAATCTTTTTTTTTTTTATGTAAGTCTTCAGTATGATATTTTATGTACCTTAATTAAATTACTTGCTGGCAGAATGAGGCCTGATTTGTATAGTTTTTATATACTATGCCCCTATTCCTTCCATCTGTCATATGCCCTCACCTGAGAAAGATGGAATGATTTTAGTAATCATTTCTTTGTAAAATATTTCAGAATATATTTTTGACCAACACTGGTAATGTACAGTTGGGTGATTTTGGAATAGCTAAAGTGTTAAATACGTAAGTTAAAATGTTTTTCTATACAAAGCATTGTGAAAAAATTATCAGTTAACTTTTCAATTTCTAACATTAAAATTTCTGTTATGTCTCTGATTATGTAAGGTCATTTACTTAGTAATTATGATTTTACCAGATAAATAAACTCTAATTATAATCTTTTCTTTTCACATATGTCAGGACAGCTCAGTTGGCTCATACTTGTATTGGAACACCATATTATCTGTCTCCTGAAATTGTTGAAAATATGCCTTACAATAATAAAAGGTAATCAAAATAATATTATTATGGAATTACAAATACTCAATTTTCAGGTTTACAAAACAAATGCAATACCTGTATTCGATAGAGATCTCAAAGCATTTAGTTCATCCCACACAAAATAATTATATTTATTGTCTAAAGCTTCTCTTTCCTTATTGTCATTCATATTTTACTTACTTCTGTTTAAATTTAAATATTATACATATGTTTTTTTTTTCATTTTTAAATCAAAATGTATTGTACATTTTTTTAAATACACAAAGATGATCTGACTTCTTTGATGCTATTGCTAATTTTATTTTACTTTTATATATATATACACCCTATTGATTTGATAAAGAAAAATTTAAAAAAAAAAAAAGAAAAAAAAAGATATATTTTTTAATGAGTGTAATTTTTTTACAGCATTTAACAGTTTCTGATAGTGCAGAACTATATGGACCTTAAACGTTTAAATCTTTTTTATTTTCAGTGATATTTGGTCAATGGGCTGTGTGTTATATGAACTGACAACATTAAAACATGCTGTAAGCATATTATATATTTTATCATTTTTAAAAGCTTTCTCATACATTACTATGCATTTTATCTGCAATAGTATACAAACTAAACATTATTACCCTTTTTTTTTTTTTAGTTTGAAGCCCCAAATATGAAAAACCTGGTTCTGAAGATAATTAGGTAATAATGACTTGAATTACAAAAAAATATGTAATAATAAATAAAAGAAATTGGTTGACTTCAAACACTTTTTAGAAATTCTTTTTTTTCAGGTAGATTATTTTGCTTTTCTAAGATTTTAGCTAAGATCATAAAAGAAAACTTTATTATTTTATAAAGTTTTCACATACTTCTCTGAGCATTTCTATCTGCCTTAAAAACCTGTTCTCTTTATTACTTTTGAATGCTGTTTTTTTAGAGGCAGTTATCTCCCCGTCCCTTCACAGTTTAGTTATGACTTGAGAGGTTTAATTGCTCAACTGTTTAAAAGAAACCCGAGGTAATGAGCTGAATTTTACAATCTTTTAATATCATTAACTATTATTACAAATATTGTCTTTTTAATCTTTTTACGATAGCATATACATGTAAATAAATCATTTCTAAATTGTTATTAAATTTAAAAAAAAAAGAGTACATGTATAGTTTTTATTTTAAGTTTTCATACTTTGAAATAAAAACAATCTGATAATTAATATCTGTGAAATAATTGTATATATATAATTGTCGTTTCTTCATTTTCTGTCTTTTCAGAGACCGTCCAACTGTCAATGCAATTTTGAAGAAAAATTTTATTATGCAACGAGTCAGAAAATTTCTTTCTGATCAGGTAAGCGTGTGCATTTCAGATCACTGAATGATTTAATTTTAAAATAAAAAAAAAATTTCTTTTAAACAATCATGTGTCTCATGTGATTTTTATTTACTCAGGATATCCAAGAAGAATTTAGTCATACTGTTATGCATGGGCATAAAATTGCCAAAGCCTTGCCCCCTGCTCCCAAGCCTTCAGCAGGTAGTACAGCAATCTTTCACCTCTCATCAGTTTATTGTCTAACAATCATAAATACCCACAATTGTTTTTGTTATTTTATTTTTCCAATGAACGCAAGTTTTTTTTTAAAACTATGAAACTGATAATATATCAAACCATAATGTAAAACAGACCCAAGTAGAAAGTCGAATTCAACTCCAAGACCTGGTTCGGCCAACAAAAAGTATGACCCTGCTGCTGTTTATGGAGCTCCATTAAACTCTTCTAAAAATAGGTTACCTATTTCTTTTTTATAAGCTAATTATTAAAAAAAAAAACAACACTATATTAACTGAACACTTAAAACATTTAACATTCAATTTTAAATACTGGTATTATGTATCTCTGACTTATATGTCTTGCAGACTTTCTGGAGAGAAAAAGAGGCCTAGTACACCTGGTAGACAAGTTCCCGTCCCAGGGCAAATAGTGAGTGAGCTAAATTTGTATATACATGTATTATGAAATCCTCTCAATATTTGGTTTATGTTTAAGAATTTCTCAATGTTTTACATGACTTAGTAATTATTTCCTGGAAATTTTTTGAAATATTGATCACCTGGAAGATTGTTATAAATTTTATCTATTTTTCCCCTTCACCACTGCGTGCTAAACTTTTGAAAAATAATTTAGTGATTTCATCTCTAACTACTTGATTCAGTACATGTTTCTGATATTTATAAATAAGAAATGACCTTTCCTTTTTAAATCGCAGGAGTGGGAAAAGAAAAGGAAAGAAAAAATAGAACTTGAGGAGAAGCGAAGAGCAGAAATGAGAAAGCGGGTGAGTTTTTTGTTTTTTTGATAAATTGATATTTTTTAAAAATTATGCTCTGCTTTTTTTTTTGAGTTCAAATTACATTTTTGGTGAGTTCATTTATATTTAATTAATTTTTTCTTCCAAAAATTAGGAACAAGAAATGAATGAGAGGAGGCATAAAGATTTAATAGAAAGGCAGAAGGTAGGATTATGTTGGAATTTTCTGTTATTTCATTTTAAATTATATCATTAAGACTAAAATGCTGCATCTTTGGTCATTGTTGTATCAATGAGATATTTGTTAGAAAATTTTATTTGAATGTTCTGTTAATTTTTTTATTGTAGATGCAGAGGATGAATAAAGCAAGAGAAGAAGGATGGAGAAACCTTGTAGATCCTCATGCTGTAGACGAGGTACTGTTGATGTTACATTGTCCAGAAATAAATACAGTCGATTCCACTTAATTGGGACACATCGAAACCGAGGCTTTTTGTCCCAATTAAGCGGCTGTCCCAATTAAGCGAATTTCACTTTTTTTTTTTCGAAATTCATTTGATTTGTTTTGGGAACAAGGTCATTAACCAGTAACACACAAAATTACTGTAAACAATGCATATTTTTTAAAATAATTTTACTTTATAAACTCTTAAAAACTTTATATATAGGTACATAATATAAATTACAAATACATGTATGTATGTATTATAAATTTTTAAAAAATCCTTAATAAAATAATTAATTGGTAGATAGTTGTCACAGTGAGGTGTATCGGTAATTGAATAGGAAAAGACTGAAGCAAATGTCGATGTGAGGCAGCCGCGGCTTTTTTAAACACGGGCGTCAGAATCAGAAAGAAGCCGCCTTTCTGGTTTTCCCGGGATTTGGAAGGGGGGGGTGTTTGTTTTGCCGCTGCACTGGCTCGGTTAAACCAGAACTCAGTTAAAACATACTCGGTTAATCAGGACTCTACTGTACTAAAATTTAAATTTACTGTCCCAATTAAGCGGAATGTTATCCCAATTAAACATACAAATTTACTATTGGCTTCTTGGTTTGGTTTCCGTTCTTTGAGATTTGTCCCAAATAAGCGGCTGTCCCAATTAAGCGGAATCCACTGTATGTCTTATATCAATAAAAATACGTTTACACAGTGTTCTTTAAAGCTTTTCAGTTGACTAGCCTTATAATGTCATAATTTAATTTTTTTTTTTTTATCTCTATCATGTGCAAAGATATGTTAACTTAATTTGTTGTGTGCTTGTTTATCAGAATCGAGCACAGACACCCAAAGACAACCCTCCAAGATCACCACGTCCATTACCAGTTCCAAAAGTAAATGTAGGTGTATAGTTTCATAGTTTTGTTTTTTGCGAATGAGCTTTTCAGTTATTGGGAAGAAAATTAAATTTTAAGTGCATCTTCATAACACAGGCTCTTCTAGCTTTTACTTGGAAATTGTCCCCAGAATGAAATTAAAAATAGAGGCAACTATGATGCTTACAATCAGTTCCTTGATAAACTTTATCCAGACAGACCACCTGCAGCTGCTGTAAGAAATCTCAACCATGTGGAGGGTAAGCATTTTCTGAATATTTGTATATTATCTTTAATGATGACATCAGCATTATAGAGAAAAAAGAGATTGATTTGGTTAATGTTTTGTACAGGTGATTCTCAGTGGCTATGATCAGTTACAAGTTTATTAATTCATAACGAAGAACTGTAAAACAATATAACTACAGCTACTTACAAAAGAACAGAAATATTTTTAAAACATCTTAAGTCCATATGAAGAGTTACACAATGCAACATCACAGATATTTCATTAATGAAATTAATTTTTGCATAAACACACACACAATTATAATAATGAGCTGTAAAAAGCATGAAGTTGAATGTATCAGTATACATGTGTATCTCCTTAGTCACCATTTATTGTCTCTTTCAAACTGCCCCCCTGGATCTGATCTGTGATCTGTAAATCATTCATATCATATAACGTTACCATTTCATAAAACTTTATTTAAAGCAATGTACATTTCAAAGGAGCCAATATCTGTCTAAGGTGTATTGACAGGGCAAAAAAACATCTGATGTTTTAAACTAATATAAGAAATAAGTAACTATCAAGTAATCTGGGCCTGTCTTTACTTTCTTTATTTGATTCACTTTGATAACTTTAACTTTTAAGCTTTTCGTCCTGAGCAAACACAAGTTATTTAACCAGCTGTTTTTTTAAGACTCTGCAGTCCAGAGACTAAGTGAGGGGTGACCCGGTGGGGAGGGGGGGGCATCATGCCAGTGCGCTACTCACAAAAGGGTGCTGAATGGTATTTTTTACATATAATATTATATGGTTTTCGGAGGGGGGTTCTAAAAATTATCAAAAAGGAATTGTGCCGTGGGCGCAAGTTAAGCTCGCTACGGCACTGCTGCAGTCTAGCGTTAGACTTAAGTTTCCAGGTTTCTTTGCTATCACAGTAATAAAAAAGTTCTTTTTTTTTTTTCTGTTTTTCTTTCTTTTAAGTAGATTTTTGCAATGCCTTACATTCACAATGAAGAGATGCACTGTTTTGTTCTTGACTGTACAAATCCGTGACTCCCACATATCAATCTCCCCCATTGCAGATATCTGTGGTTAAGCAGATTTACGTTTCTGTATTTTCATAACATGGACTATTGGTTATACTTGGCAAACATGATGCTTTCATAGCATATAAGTTTTAAAATTTATAAATAATATTTTTTATTGCTGCTCCTTCCCTTAAACTACTTAAAGTGAAACAAGAGGAGACAATGATAGATCTCAGGGGTGAATTTAAATCAATACAAAATATAATCACACACCATTTTATAATCAAATATTCATAACCTTTATGTAATCAATATTATCCTCCAGTTGTGTATATGGCAGCACCGAGACCACTTCCTGCAAATCCACAACAAAAGCCTGTTGGTCCACAGTTCAACATGGGCCCTCTTGGCGTCCCTGCTGCTATAGATCAGGCTGGCAGAGACAGGTATAGCTACAATATGTAAGTTTCATGAACTCTTGAAACTGCATATTAACACAAAGGGTGATTAATTAGCTCAGAGACTTGAGTCTGGTGTGGCTTGTATGAAATACAATAATATAGTAATTGTCCAGCTTAATGAAATTGTCAATCATCCGCCTGCTCTCTTGACTAAATATAATAAAATAAAGAAAAAAATGAAATTTTAATGATTTAAAAAGTAATATTTTTGCAGCTACTGATTGTACATGTATTAGTTTAATTATAAAGTTATGACAGACAACTTACAACAGAATAATATTAATACATGTATTAAACAACTACATGTACTTACAGCTTTGCTTTACTAACACCCTAGATTTTTTTTTAAAGTTTTCTTAAAATGTATCTCTTTGTTTTGCATTGGTAAGCTTATTTATTAATAGATCACCACTTATTTTTTTTATTAATTACTCCCAAATTAATCACCATGGCTTAAATTACTTAACTATCCTAGAGCTGTCAATTAATTGCAAATCATTTTTTTTTAAATTTCAACCAGTAGAAAAAAAATAATAATATGACGTTAATCTATTAAAGTTCTGGAAGTGAAATAAAAGGAAATTTGAATAAAATCCTTCAAAAGAAATTTGAAAAAAAAAAACTATGCAAAAAAAAAAAAAACATTCAATTTTGAAAATTCATTTTCCCCGTGTTCAAAGTTCCTTAGCTACTAATTTCTTTACAAAATTTTGTTGATAGTTTCTAATAATTTTTTATTCCATTTTACATTAGCTACGTATCTGTTATTTTCTAACATTTTAATAATCCCCATTTATTCTTAGTGAACAATGCTTTTTTAATACATTTTTCAAGATATTTTATTTTATAGAAGACTAATTTTAGTCAATTTAAAATATTTTATGTTCTTATTTATCTTATCTTGTGGTAAAATCTTGAATAGTTCGATCAGTTAGAATATAATAAGCATAACAAAATGATAGCCCTGCCTATCAAACTCTCACTGGTTGCAGATAGTCTGACAAACTATGTACATTAAAACAAAAAGTGAATGAAAGATTGTGTTTTTTAGCTTTTTAAGTCTCCACATTGTCACCTTCATAATAAAATTAAAAAATATAATCGGAATAAACATTCCTTTTGTGTCAATGTATAGTTGAATTAAGAAGGCATTGTGTCAGTGTGCAAAATTAAAAAGGATTTACCAGAAACTTTAAAAAAATATTTTAACTTTAATCAATTTAGTATGCAATATTAGATTGGTGTAGTGTTAAATTGGTGTAAATAATTTTTTTTTCTTGTGGCTGGCATCAACCAAAATTAAACAATCATGTGGAATTCTTAAGCAGATAAGCACGAAAAATTTATCAGGCATTTTACTTCTTGTTGGAACTATAACTAATTTATAGGTCACTAAGAATCCAAATAGTATATAGCATACCTGCACCACCAAGAGAATTGTTCAAAAAGTACATTTGCAAAATGACAGCTCTCTAAAAAATGTTTTTGAAAATAATGAATCTTCTTTTTTTGAATATTGATTTGCATAATGAGAAAGTTATAACAGAGAACTCTTCCATCAATATTATGATATTCTTTTTGTCTAATACATTTGAAGATTTATATTTGGACTTTTTAGTTTCCATATCTGTTTTTTTTTCTTAGAATGTATTAATTCTAATAAACTTTGAGTTTTTATTTCCTGCAGGCAGTTAGGAGTCCAGGCAGCCCACAGAGCCAGAATAGTTGAAGATTTTATACAGAACAGGCAGATGGCAAACATAAATAAAAGGAGAGCACAGAATGATTTGTTTGGCGGCGTATGTTGTATTTTATTGTTTTTCATAATAATTGTATAGTGGTGATCGCATTTTTTAAAAGACTTAAAAAAAAACAAGCAATTAAGCCTGTTCCATTCTGGACACAGGACGTGTTAGCGCATTTTCAGTACGTTTGTTATCTTTCAGTAAATATTTGTAAATTTTGGAAATGTTTATAAATTCAATTGTGTAATGCATATATCTGAAAAAAGATATTAAAAGGACAAGTAAGTCATGTTGAATAACTGTTACAAAAATAAATAATGATTACGCCCCTTTGATTAGCTTTTATTATTAATATTTAAAATATAAGCAAAACGGTACATAACAATCTCTTATATTTTGGCCCTGAGAGGTCAAATCGCGAAATGGACTTTTGATGTACACTTGGAAGGCCAAGACCTACACAATGATATATACATCATGGGTCTAGGACTTATGGTTGCTGAGATATAGGGCGGTCCATTATTAATATAGCTTATATAGTAAAAAACGGTACTTTATAAGGCCCCTTTTACGGCCCTGAGAGGTCAGATCGCGAAATGGAAAAAAGCTATTTCTTGGCAGGCCAAGACCTACAAATTGATATATACATCATGAGTCTAGGACTTATGGTTATTGAGATCTAGGGTGATGACAGACAGACAGACAGACAAAACGGGGACAATAGAGCATTTTTTTTCGAAAATGCTCTAAAAATTTCTGTTACTTAATGCCAGTCAAAATTTTGAAAAAAACTGTAATATGCTATCTCAAAATATTCTTTGCAGTATCGACCACCATCAGCCCAACGATACTCCCCAGTTCCAGCACCAAGTGAGTACCTTGAAATATAAGCTCGACTTTAATGTCAGGATTTCATCTAGCCATAGAATTTAACTGTATCTATTACTTCTCTGTAGGGAGAGTCCAAAGTCCTGGACCAGGAAGGGGTGGTGGCAGAGGAGGAGGAGTTTTACCTCGGGACAGAGAAGAGCAAGTAAGTATATGACTACCATTCAGTACATTTTGCAATGAGCTAATTACTAAATAGGGGATTGGTGTTCGTGCGGTGTAGAGCGCTCGACTGTTGACCGGAGAGTCCTGGGTTCAAACCTCAGTGAGAACCTTGGGATTTTTTCAGGTCCTGATGTAAGTTCCCCAAGTTCACCCAGCTTTAAATTGGTACCTGACTTTAAGTAGGGGGCGCAAAGGCTGCTGGGGGTTGTTCTAACCAAACAATCCCTTTATATGCCAAGGTTACTGATGCAGATGAATTCTACACTTCATCTGCCCCGATGAGCCCTTAGGGGCTTAAGGGAACTTTACCTTTATTTACTAAATAGGATTTTCTTAAAGTTTATAAAATTACTTAGTACATGTATATGACTGATGTTCAGTAAGTACATTTATAAAATTAGCTGGAATGGGATCGTTATATAGACTTCAGATGTTTAATTATTCTTTGATGAAATTAATTAGGAACCTTTTTTTTTTTTTTTAAATTTCCAATTTTCATTCTCAGGCTTATCTTGAAAAGCTTCGCCTCATACGTGAACAGAACTTTAAGGATAGAAGAGCTATACAGGGTGCCAATGTGGTACCAAATGATAGTAGCAGAGTAAATTACTATTGTATTTTTATTGGCTTTTTTTTAGTACTTATTTAATGCTGAAGTCTGTCTATAAACCTTGCTAAGGACTTTGAAATTATTTCTGAATGTCATGATAAGTCTGAAAAGAAACTGTTTCTTTTGTCTCTCTGGCCATTTCACCAGTGTAATATAAAATTATCTACCTCAACTAAATGTTTTTTTTTACTACCAAGCTGTCCAGAATGAAATATTTCCCTTAATAGTTTGTAAAATAAAAGACATTTATCTTTGATATTCGTGGCTTCTTTTTCAGGATGCAGACAGTGCTGAGGACAGGAAGAAAAAAGTAGAGGCTTTGAAAGTAAGTCATCAGTACAATGCTGTTGATATTAAGTCATCAGTAGAATGCTGTTTATATTAAGTCATCAGTAGAATGCTGTTTATATTAAGTCATCAGTAGAATGCTGTTTATATTAAGTCATCAGTAGAATGCTGTTTATATTAAGTCATCAGTAGAATGCTGTTTATATTAAGTCATCAGTAGAATGCTGTTTATATTAAGTCATCAGTAGAATGCTGTTTATATTAAGTCATCAGTACAATGCTGTTTATATTAAGTCATCAGTAGAATGCTGTTTATATTAAGTCATCAGTACAATGCTGTTTATATTAAGTCAGACTAAATAAATAGACGCAGCTGAACATTTTTTTACATTTTTAAACTCAATTCATTAATAAAATAGTAGTTTCAATCCACACTGCTTTTGATAATTATATATCAGAGTTAAAAAATTTAGAGAATCATGCTGTTTTTGACAACTAGATTTGTTCATGTAAAATAATAAATACACTGTAGTGTGATCATTTATTTTGCTAAAACTCTAACAACGTTTTTCTTGATATTGGGTGCTTGTTCAAATCAGAATGTTTTTTGGAGATGTTTGAATCAACTACTGACCAAGCGATATAATTTTCAGTTAAAATTTGTCCATATTTACACTAAATTAGGAAAAAATTGTTATACATGTATAAATTTTACTGAGAATTTTACGTATAGGTCCAAAGCACAGCTTTATGACTATTGAATTCTTTCATGCGCCATGGTTAGAGTATTTGTACAGTACGTAATGACTGATGTACCTTACTTTTGCATTTTTCCTTTTAAAGATGCAAGCTGAACACTGGGCAGAAATGAGAAAGAATGGAGTACAGAGGCCAGAGAGTGCTTTGGTAAACAGCTGGTGTTATTTTAACCTAACACATTGATCAGCTTTGAATTATTGTGTCTTAAAAAAAAAACACTTTTTATCCTTTGTTTTTTCTTGACAGTCCAAGGCTGGTACACCTGTGCCAATGACGAATGCCTTACAAGCCATTGGGGCTGTTGACTCAAAGCAGTCCCCCTCTCAAGAAGGATCACAACAGTATGTTGTCCACCTCCTTGTGAATTGAAGTGTGATGAAATATATTTCAAATTTATTTATTTTTTTACTGTTAATTGGTTGTTTTTTTTCATTTACAGGCCAGTGGTCCCTCTAACCAATGCATTGGAGGCTGTAAGTGGGTCGTCTGGTGCAGACAGACCAAGGTGACCAGCTGAATTGATCTATGATAAGAATAACATAAATATGTATTAGCACATGATGTAAATATTAGAAAAATTGAAGCTATTTAAAATACACCGGGTTATATTTAATGTTTTTTTTTTCCATTTTTGTTTTATATAAAAAAAAGCTTTTGTTATTTTTTGTTATAGATCTGCCCATCAAAAAAAGAAAGATAATATTTTGAAAAGATTAAACAATAAGGTAATTCTGTTAAAATTGATTAATAATTTAAATATATAAGCTCTGTGTTGAGTTTAAACAATAAAGTTTATAAGCGTTACAATTATGGGTGTGAATGGAGCACAATGACATCTTTTGTACTGAATAATTTTTGTCCTTGATGATCGTCCAGCAGAATCCATTACGAGGCAAATGGAAATCCCCTGCATCACCAGTTGTGGCAGAAGACATTGAACGCAAGCAGTGGGGACCCCCAGTCTCTCCTGCAGTTAACCCAGAAGAATTAGAAGCTGCTGGAAGACCCACCTGGGGGGAGGGCAAAGATCTACATTTAAGTAGCCTCCCATTGGAGTTGACAGCTTCACACATGGAAGGTTGTTATAACTCAATTTAATTTCTTTTTTTTTATCTGTTAGCCATTGAATGGAGCTGGCTGACTTTAAACAAAATGAGAGGTCAGATAAGTTAAATGCATTCATTTTTAAAAACTTTAAATTTAACTTGCTGTGTCTGGAGGTCCTAAGCTATGTACAAATGGATAGAAGTATGGGTGTCAAAGCTATGTACACATGGACAGAAGTATGGGTGTCAAAGCTATGTACACATGGACAGAAGTATGGGTGTCAAAGCTATGTACACATGGACATAAGTATGGATGTCAAAGCTATGTACACATGGACATAAGTATGGATGTCAAAGCTATGTACACATGGACATAAGTATGGATGTCAAAGCTATGTACACGTGGACAGAAGTATGGATGTCAAAGCTATGTACACATGGACATAAGTATGGATGTCAAAGCTATGTACACATGAACAGAAGTATAGGTGTCAAAGCTATGTACACATGGACAGAAGTATGGGTGTCAAAGCTATGTACACATGGACAGAAGTATGGATGTCGAAGCTATGTACACATGGACATAAGTATGGATGTCAAAGCTATGTACACAAGGACAGAAGTATGGGTGTCTAAGCTATGTACACATGGATGGAAGTATGGGTGTCAAAGGTATGGATAGAAGTATGGGTGTCAAAGCTATGTACACATGGACAGAAGTATGGGTGTCAGGAAGAAAACCTGTCAGGCTAGTGACTGGTCAAAAAAATCTATTTATCAATATTACAACACTTCTGTCAACAAGTGCTGACATAGAAGTGGTCGGTCAGACATAGTCTGATTTTGAACAATAGATAACTTGCCACCAGAATGTAAATAACCGCCTGGCATTGACAAGGTAGAATACATAGGACGATGGGGAATAAAAAAAAGAGGATCAGTTTCTAATACCAGGTAAATTCATGTTACCCTAAAAAATTGGATTTCTCACCGACCATAGGGGCGGTTGAAGGTGGCCATGAAAAAACTTCAGAAATATAAATAACATTAGTCTGGCTGCTGTCCTAACTAGAATGGTTCAGCACCTAATAGTAACTCTTGTATAAACGCAATGACACAATTTTAACATAAGCATATTTAAGATGTTTATGACCTTTTAAGCTCTATTCATGGCCAATAAACATCAATCCAGATTGGGCGCTGACACTTTTGTTTAGGCAATAAAATTTCTGTAAATATTTTTTTAATTTCTATGCCTAAGGCCTGTTGAGTGAGAAATTAAATTTTTTTTTTCCTTTTAGTACATTCCAGATAATGTCTTTTTGTTTTTTTTTTAAAGAGTTAAATTTTTTTTTATATTTGTTTGATTTTGACTTTCAGCTACCACAGCAGCAGACCAAGTTATTAAGATGAATGTTGCTGGTAACATAGTGAAAGAAGGGGCACGAGGGCAGTGGGGCAAACATCCAGATGTGATGGCTGCTCTGGAGAAGATGCCCGTTAGTCAAGACACTGTTACAATAAATGGTTTGTTACAAACGAGCAATTTTAGATATAATGCTGTAGAGTTTATGTCATACCTTTAACCAGAAAGATGAATATATTGAGATGTCGCTGTAATAAAATTGACAGGAACTCGTACTTTATACGTTATACTGGAATTTCGTTACACTGAAATTAAATGGGGAGGGGGAATTCTGTTCATTACAGGAATGATATAATATATTTAGGAAGTTTTACTAAAATAAAAGTAATTGTTGTTAATATTTAAGTAAAACTGTAGCTATAATAAACATAATGTTTTATATTCTTGAAAATTTTGTAAAGTATACAATTTCTTCTTCTTCTTTCTTCTTCCTTTGGCTCTACAGCCCATTTAGGGCCCTGGCCTGCCATACTACACTTCTCCACTTTTCCCGATCCAGGGTCTTCTTCCTCCACTCTCTCACTCCTATGGCTTTAAGGTCTTTCTCCACTTCCTCCAACCATCTGCTTCTTGGCCTGCCTTTAGGCCTTTTCTCATTAGGTGTTGTCTTATAAATCGTTTTTGGACCTCTGTTGTTTTCCATTCTTTCTATGTGCCCTACCCACCTTAATCTATTCATTTTAATTTCAGCTGTTATATTTGGTTCTTCGTACAGTTCGTACAGCTCTGAATTGGTTCTACTTCTCCACTCGTTATTGTCCTTTACTGGCCCATATACTTTCCTAAACATTTTCCTTTCCCAAGTGTTTAGCATATTTTCTGCTTGTTTGCTGATGGTCCATGTTTCGCTACCATATGTTACTGCTGGCCGGATCATTGTCTTGTATATGGTTTTTTTAATTTTTCTGGAGATCTGTCTGTTTTTCAGTATTTTATGCAGTGTATAATATATTCTGTTCCCTACTTCTATTCTGTTTTTTATCTCTATCATTATATCGTTTTTCTCACTTATGGTTGATCCCAGGTATTTAAAGTTTTCTACTCTTTCAAATGCTCTATCACTGATTTTGAAAAATTTTTCTCTTCCTTCTTTTTCATTTCTTTGTAACAGCATATATTGAGTCTTTGTTTCGTTTACTGTTAAACCTGCTTTCTGAGCTGCTGTTTCTAATTCTATGTATGCTTTTGCTATATCCTTGCTTTGCTTTCCTATCAATGTTATGTCATCAGCATATGCAAGGTATTGGATGGGTTCTGTAAATATTGTTCCTGTTGTCATAGACTTTGTTTTTTCACTTCTGATGTAGTGTGTTATAGTTCCTCGCTTATCCAACTGTACGTTTCTTATGACTTTTTCTAGGGTTAAGTTGAAAAGTATGCACGAAAGGGAGTCTCCTTGTCTAAGTCCTTGGTTTACTTTAAATTCTCTTGAGCTTTCCCCTTGGATTTTCACTTTGCTTCTTGAGTTGTTTAATGTCATACGTACTAGTCTAATGAGCTTGTTGGGGATACACAACTCCTGCAATGTTTTGTAAAGATAATTTCTATTGATGCTGTCATATGCCATCTTGAAATCTATGTACAGCTGATGCAGGTTTATATTATGCTCATAACATTTTTCTAGAGTGTTTCGAAGGGAAAAGATGTGGTCTGTGGTTGCTCTGCTAGGCCTGAAACCACATTGATAGTCACCTAATACTGTTTCACTGAAATTCCCTATTCTGCAGGCTATTATTTTTGTTAGTATTTTATAAATAGTGTTGAGAAGTGAGATTCCTCTGTAGTTGTTGCAGTTAAGTTTCGAACCTTTCTTGTGTAGTGGAACTATTAAGGCTGTTTCCCATTCTGTTGGCATTATCTCTTCTTTCCATATTTTATTGACCATCCTGTGTATTTCTAAGTGTAGTGTGCGTCCTCCATATTTGAGTAACTCAGCATTTATGTTATCTTCTCCTGGTGCTTTATTGTTTTTGGTCTTTTTAATAATATTATTTATTTCTTCTATGGTTGGTTCTTCTATTTCTGCCCCATTGTCCTCTGCAATGTTTGGTACATCATTTTCGCTGTCAGTTTTAATGTTCAGCATTTCTTCAAAATATTCCGCCCACCTTTCTAGAACCATTTCACTTTCTATAAGCAGGTCGCCTGATTTGTTAAGACACATGTGAGATCTTGCTTGGAAGCCGTTACTTTCCTCTTTGATGGCCATGTACATTTTTCTTGTTTCTTTTTCTTTTGAGTATTCCGCTAGTTTTATTAATTTTCCCTTTTCCCATTCACGTTTTTTCTTTCTGCATATTTTAGTGGCCTTCCTTCTAGCCTCAGTGTATGCGTGAGTTGACTTCCTGGTTGCTTTTTGTAGCATTATCATCCTCAATTTGTTTCGTTCTTACACTTCTTTTTTGCATTCATCGTCATACCATTCAGCTCTTTTCTTCTTTGCTTGTACCCTATGACACTTTCCGCTGTGTTTTTTATAGTTTGTTTAATCTTTTCCCAGAGGCTATTTAGATTTTCATTATTATCTATATCTAGTGTTTCTAGTTTGCTTTTAATTTCTTGTTCATATTTTTCTTTTGTTTGTGGCTCTTTTATTAGTTTTTCACAGTCAAATTGGTTTATTATCTTTGCTTTTGTGTTGTGAAAGATACTTATTTTTTGTCTATACTTTATTTTGACTAACATGTGGTCTGTGTCGGCATCTGCTCCTCTGAAGCTTCTGACATCTTGAATATCTGAACCATGTCGCCTGTCTATTAGCACATGATCTATTTGATTTCTTGTCACCCCATCTGGTGACCTCCATGTTTCTTTGTGTATTCTTTTGTGTGGAAACTTAGTACTACTAATGGTCATGCCTTTGCCAGATGCAAAATCAATCAGACGCGTTCCATTATCGTTGCTTTCTTCATGTAGACTGTAGCTTCCAATTGTCGGTCTGTATACTGTTTCTTTGCCAATCTTAGCGTTGAAGTCTCCTAACACTAATTTGATATCATGTCTAGGTGCTTCTTCATATAACCTTTCTAGGGCATCATAAAATTCCTCTTTGGTATTCCCTTCTGGATCTTCAGTGGGTGCATGGGCACATATTAGGGTCATATTGAACATTTTGCCACGAATCCTGAGGCTGCACAATCTTTCATTGGTTGGTTTAAAGCCATTTATTTGATTGAGGATGTTTTTCCTGACGGCAAAACCTGTTCCTAATGTATTTGTGGTGTTTCCACTATAAAAGATGGTATACTCGGTTGTTTTTAGTATGTCTGAATTTTTCCATCTGATTTCTTGGAGTGCTGCTATTTTTATTTTGTATTTTCTAAGCTGTTCAGTGAGGCGGGTTAGGGCTCCTGCTCTGTATAGGCTTAACACGTTCCAAGTCGCTAGCCAGTAATCATGTCCGTGATCATGCGAAGGTCGGTTTCCATTTGAATCAGTCCGGTTTTTGAATTGTTGATTGGCTTTCATAACTAGTGTTTTTTTTACATGACTGGGTAGTTAGCCCTGTGCACAACCACTAGGGTGTTGCCCTTCACAGCCTTGTGGGTAGCTGCCTTTGTTTAAGGTTAGGTCCCTTAGCCTTTGTGGATCCCTCCACTAACTACAAGGCAGTAGTTGCCTGCTTTGGTCCGCCCCGAGAATTGTATTTCATCGGCACTCACCATATCTGGCAAGCTTTCCCCTATCCACCACCTGGGGAGGCGCCCGATGGGAGTTCGACTTCTCCACACGAGAAAGTATACAATTTGCATAATAATATAGTTAAGGAAACTGACATATGTTAGTTTACCTAAATTACCCCCCTTGCATTAGAATTCAGTATGTGTATCACAAATACTGTCTAAATTATAAAACAAAATTAATGCAATAATTAATTTATGCGTTTTTTAATTACATTAAGAAATAGTTACCCTAACCTAAACAAAAAGATCACCATTTATTAAACTATAATGATAATTACCATCTGTGCGAAATGCAATCTTCAATTTCCATAAAAAATTCTTACCCCCACAATCACATCTTATGAAAGTTATACCATAGCTGTCAATCTCAAAAACACTCCTGCATGGTACATTACTTGGCTAATAATGCTGCATGTAATTTTAAAGCTTGATTGTCTCCCCCCACCCCCAACTCCACACGCAGTATACAGCTCAGTTTAGTTGAGTAATATTATTTTGTTATGGGCTTGTTGACTTATTACTAACTATTTTTTCTTCACTAATTCTCCCACACCCACCCCTCCTGCAAATGCTTTTTTTTTACTAGTCCCTAAACTGTGTGTCAACACTAAGGTGTTAGGTCGTCAGTCCCACACTGTCAATATGGCAAATACATTGTATTTTTTCAAGCTTAACTTAAATTGTTTTCTCTGTCAGAGTTTTGTAAATTTTTACCCATCGTATGGACTGTAACAATGGTAGAAATCTCACCACCTCCATCTACCCTGTTCATTATCTTGTTTTTCTGTATTTTTTACATACTGAACTAAAGCTGACTTTTAAGAACATCTCTAATTTGGTGGAAAAAAATATTGGCAGAAGGCTTATTTTTTTCGCAATTATGAAATATGATATTGGTAACGACAAGAATTTTTAACATATGTTAAATAAGTGAAAGAAGCAAAGGTAAATTTGCTGCACTGAACACTAGCCTTTCTAATAATGACATTTCACTATAATCTGCAATGCTATCTTATTTTAGGGTAATTATAAATACTTTCAAATGGTGTTCATTAATTAATCTTACATTTGTATGATTTCTATATAATGAACTCCTTGGTCAGCTCATTAAAAAAAATTTTAAATGACTCCTTTGTGTATAAATTATTCTTTCTAAAGTTCAGCTCTACTATGATATTGACCACTACTGTAATATCTTTAAAAATAAGGTATTTGTTCACTTATTATTTGCATGTATTTCTACATATGAAGATGGAAAATTATACTTTTGTTTAAAAACATTTTCTTGCTCAAGATTTAGGCACCAATTGAGGTTTCACTAAATTTGTGTCTTGAACATTTCTTTTATCACAGAGTATTTCATTTCTTTTAATACTTGTTTTACTGCAGTATGGATGATTTGTAATCTTACACTATGGGTGATGTGATTTGTAATATTACACTATCAGTTATTTGTTCTATTACACTATCAGTGATTTGTTCTATTACACTATTTGTGATTTGTTCTATTACACTATCAGTGATTTGTTCTATTACACTATCAGTGATTTGTTCTATTACACTATCAGTGATTTGCTCTATTACACTATCAGTGATTTGTTCTATTACACTATCAGTGATTTGTTCTATTACACTATCAGTGATTTGCTCTATTACACTATCAGTGATTTGTTCTATTACACTATCAGTGATTTGTTCTATTACATTTTGGGTGATTTGTTCTATTGCACTATAGGTGATTAGTTTTATTACACTATCAGTGATTTATTCAGAATTTACTAAAAGTATCCTGTAAGGGTTTACATTAACAAATAAAACTCTAAATATAATTTTTATCAGCTACTAGTACATGTACTACACAACCATTTACTAATACATGTAATATCTAAATAAAAATCTGTGTATATTTTTAGATTCATCCAAGGCATCAGGTGAAGTATCACAAGATCCTCCCCTTGGTGTTGGTGCCACCATAACAATATCCCAGAAGCCCTCAGGTCCTTCTGAAGATGGTTCTACTGCTGAAGTTAAACAGACCACAGTGAAAAGACCCTTACCACCTCCTCCACTGAGGTCAGGCACAATGGTCATATCTCAGGGAAAGACTGGTTAGTTGTCTTTTGTGGTTTATTCTTATTCTACTTATGAAACCAGTTATACTAATACATGAAGTAGTTTATTGCGAATTATGGGAAACTGTGTAATCCTGTGTTTTTAAGTTATAAATTTCATCAATTTAAAATTTTTAACGAGAAGTAGTTTATTATTTATAGCCCTAGCTAAAACATATAATTGAAAGAAATCATACCACTACAATTTAAAGCATGCAGCATAAATTATCTTTAAAATGTAATAAAAAAAATAGTGGAAAAACACTTTACGAAATATTACAGTCACTAGTTGACTTTCATATTTATCAGTGTCATAGATTCTTTAAAGTATACAGTGTTGTATTAAAAAAAAAATACTGAAAATTAAAAAAAAAAAAAAAGAAATAATAATGTATGAAGGAACACTGGAGCAGTGCGGTAGAACGTATAGCACTTGTCAGAAACAGATGATTTCTACTTCATCTGAATCCAATAGGCTTTATAAGAGAACCTTTTCTTTACTTTAAAGTATAGATTGTTTCACTGGCCTATTGGTATATGTTTAGTCTTTTTTGAGAATATCTCTTATAAAATAAATTTAATGAGAATTTGTCCTCTTTTTGGTGTTATGATAAAGCTCTAGAAATCTTTTGATGGTAATGAATGATTATTTTATGTCAGCAATACCTGCTCTTTTTATTAATAATTTGTAATTATTTAAATGAATCCCACATTTCTGTACACTCAACAATTTTTAGCCAAAAACATTCCAGTGGTTGATGATACTGATAGTATGAAGAAAGTTGCAGTGAATAATGGAGGTGACTCATGCAGCAAATCTCAGCAAGTGTTGGAAGATATGAGGTAGGTAAACTGAAAAAAATTGAAGCACTTAATTTTAATCATGTATGGCTGCATCTTTTATGTTGCAAAATAGAAATGAAAGGCATCCGTCGAGAATCTATATGACTTTAGAAGTTCTATTCATTAGTTTTTTTTTAGCCATAAATTATAATTCTATGATTTTATTACCACTATGCCCATCCACTTTTGCCCATCCTTTTTTCCCAAGAAAATACTGCAGCCCCCAATCGTATTTTAAAAACTCTCACACTTTTTTTACAGTTTTGTGCCATTTCTTAAAATTCATAATAGATGTAAACAAAATATCAAAAATTAGCAATTTTAACGATTAATCTTATTTTATTTAATTGTGTTATCTTTGAGATGATGTGCTCTAATTACTTAAAAATATAATACCGTTGTGGCCAAATGTGCCTCTTTCCAGTTAAGTGTGACTTCCAGTTGAGTCTTTTTGAACTTTTCATTTTTATTAAAAACTAGAATGTGGCAGGTTTTATTCATTTTTGTACATTTTTTTGTTATATAGAAATGAAGCCAAAAGTGTTCAATTGAAGATGACCTATGGAAACTTTGACATGAGAAATGAACAGGTTAAGGTAATATAATAAATGACTCAGTATGCTTATTTATTGTTAAATATTAAAATGTTTGAATGCATAGTGGTTAATCTTGTTCTTCTATCATCTTTCATTAATTAATTGTCACAAATAAAATAACAGCTTCTGAGGACTATATCAGAACCAAATCTGACCTGCTTATTTTCACCGGCGGAAGATGCTGGACCTTCTGTTGGAGATTCCCCTTCTTCTCAACTTCAGACGACAGTGAGACGACATCACAGTTTAGATTTGACCATAATTCCAGAGGTACAATATCTAATTTATTTAATTAATTTTCATGCTTAAATCAACTAATTTATGACGAATATTTTTTCCGTATACTTTCTCTTTTTTAATTAGTTAATGAGTTTGCTAAAATTTACAATTTTAGAATGAGAATAATGACAATATTGATGAGGTTGACAAGCCACTTGCAGAGGAAGAAGATGATGAGTTTTCAGAGGAGTCAATTATCTTAGAAAAGTAAGCAATCGGTTAAACAGACTTTAAATATAAATTTTTTAGGCATTGGAATAACTGGCATCATGCATTAGCTTGAATGATAAAAGTACAATGCGTTTCAAGGCCTTAATTCAGGCGCTGGATCTGAGAAACTGGTCACCATATTCTTCCCATACTTTTAAGTCATATAATGTCAGATGTTTACTACTTTATGAAAATGGTGACATGAAATTTAGGCCCTACTTTTTATATGATGAAAAGAAACGTAAATTGTTATCTACATGATGAAATAGAAATGATTTTTTATTTGTTAATTTAGTGATGAAGAAGAGGATGATGATGATATGAAGCGTATGATGGAGTCAATGCAGACGTATATTGATGATGAGGGTTCTGAGTATGACAGTAAGTTTATCTAAAAATAGTGTGTACATTTTTGGTTTTTGGTTTCTGTAAGCTAAATTCTACATCAAAAAAAAAAAAAAAAAATTATTGATAAATTGTTATTACAATTACATTTTTATTTTTCTAAGCAATGTTTTTTTCATTGCCATTCATTATTTAAAACACTGACTTAGAAATTGATAATTTTTTTCTATCTATGTCATGTAAAAACAGCTTTTGATTTTTAAGTTTAACATCAGATAATATTTGATTTAACTATAGATTTGGAGGAGACCAAGGTTAATGTTGATAAAGACGGTGACACCACCCAAGGAAACATACAGACACCTCAGTCAGATTCACAAGATGCAGAGGAAGAACAAGCTGAAGATGGTGATGATGAAAGGGACAGCAATGAAGATGACAGTGAAAATCTGAAACTTGATAAAGTCACATTGCAAGCTGTCCTCAAACTTGGATTGGGTCAGTAAAATGTCATTTTTGGGAGCTCTAAAAATTATCAGTCATTGCTTGCACTAAAATTAACTCTTGAAATTCACTGGGTTTTTTGCTCCCTCAGAATGTAAAAAAAATGCACATTTGGCATGTAGTTAAAATATGTCTAATGACTGATTTTACAAACTTTTCTTAATTAGTTATGCTTCACATTGGAATGCTAAATACTGTTGTATTACTCCTTTGTTGACTGTGATTCATTTTTGTCTGAATATTGAGCTGAATTTATTTTAATATTGGTTAGAAAATGACAATATACATATAGTTTTCTCTTGAATGATTGTGCATTGAAAAGCATACAAAATTATCTATTACCATTCACAATAAGTTTGGGTTTCCTCAGACTTTATTCTTAAGCTCAAAATCATGCATTGCTTATCAAAGTGCCAAAAAAATATAAATATATGAGAAATTTGTTTGTGTATGCCAAAAAAAAAAAAAAAAGCGCAAATTTAAATGAAATTTTCTGATGTGCTCATGTTTTTATAATAGTACTTGTACAGTGTACAGTGTATTACATTTTTTTGTTGATTGCTTAACTTTTGGGCATGAAAGTTTTCTGGTGCGCCATGTACATGGATTTGCCTTCTTTCTATGTTCTAAATCTTTAAACCTTTGCTGGTTTTATCTCTGAAAATATATTTCAAGTTAATATTTGTAGAATGAGTTACTTGACAACTTCAAGTTACCAAATTCAGCCCTGTCTATCTTATTCACTGTATGACAAAACTACTTCTGTTTAGATGGAACTGATGAGGATGATGAAGATAACACTTTTGGAGATGGCTTTGAAGATGGTAAAGATTATGATCGCTTTGGACATTTAGAACAAATGCGCCAAGAATTGCTTGACTTGCTAGGTGCAGAAAAACTCAGAGATGTTTATGCTGTGATCCAAGTAAAGTTATTTTTAATCATTAATAATAATATTTATAATTTTTTCTAATAACTTATTTTACAAAAATCAAAATCTTTATTTTAACTTAAATGTGTTACGGCTCAATATAATTTGTGTTAGCTAAAAAATTATAAATACATGCACTTTTTTATAATCCTTGCTTAGAGATCCATCGAAGATGAAAATACAAATATGGAGAATGCCACTAAGGAGGCTCTTAAATTGCTTGGTTCTCAAGCAAGTGAAACATTGTTTGCAAAGATATTTCAATTGGTTATTTCAGATACTGCTTACACGGAAGGTAAAGTATTGAAAGTTTTAAAAATGAATCATTATTTTTAATTGTAACCATAGTTTTTTAACATTAAAATAAAAATGTACACATTTGAAAAAAGGTTAAATTTGACTATTATGAAATGTGTTTAGAAGTTTAAAAGATTTCTGGATTTTTATGTAGTATGTTAAGCTTCATTTGAGATTGTTTTTTTTTTGTTTTTTTAATCTATATATAACTTGATCAAAAAAACAACAGATTATTTAGTAAACGGAATGTGTGTGTTTTTTTTTTGTGTGGCAATAACAAATATATCATTAAATGTCTGATTTTCACCAGGTCAATGAGACTATTTTAACATTTTTATTCGTCATCACCCATTCATTTTTAAATACATGTACTGTATTTTTTTAATTGACCGTTTTTTTCAAAAAGCCATTTTTTTAATTTAGGAGGCATTAGTAGGAAACATGAGTTTTTATAAAGACTGCTGTTAGTATAACAAGAGTATCAGATTTTTTTTATTTTTAATATTTAAAATCAGTTATGCTTGTAAGTTAAAAAATAATTATTAAAAAAAAAACATCTTACATGAAATTGTGAATTTTAAATTTGTTATGGTTTTTCAGACTTATAACAGACTTTTAAAGCAAATTTATTACTTGAGATTTTATAACTCGAAAACGTGATGTTTTACCATTGTCTGTGGATACAGGGAATTATATCCCTGATTTTTAAAAATGTTTGAATGTTTTTTAATGCAGTGAATGTGCATTTTATTCTATTTATAATTTGATCGCAGAATATAAATAAACAGAAAAAGTTTCACCTCATTCATTAAGGCTTATCAACTATCAGTTGGCTTTATTTTATTCCATTTGTATTTCAGATGACCAGTGAAATGAAAGAAATCCTGGCCAGTTTTATACATTACATCATTTTGTGCTGATTTTTAAATTAGCTTAGTTTTTGTGTCTTGAATGAAATAATTTGTTATATGTCAATTTGCAAGATATTTTAGCCTATTTTACTGAAGTGCTTTCTTAATTTTTTTGTGAAAAAAAAATCTTATTGATATGTTACACTTTTGTTTATTCTTCATGTGATTAAAAAAATTAACTGTTGATTTTCTTTCTATTTACCATACAAGTCCATTTGTAAAATTTGACAATTTTATTATGATTATTTTTTTCATTAAATATCAAGCTTTCAAAATGTTTTTATTACACTGTATATTTGTTTGTGTGCTTCAATTTAAGTTGCTATTCACTCATAGGGATAATGAACTTTATGCAATGGACATTTGGTTGTGTATTTTATTCAGTGCAGTATTATTGTTATGATTTTCCGTCCAATATATATTTTCATCTAAGCTGTTAGGTTAAGTGTGTAAATTTTGTCAGTATCCATTGTACATGAGAGTTTAAAACATAGCATATTGTAATAAAATAGTTATACTGTTAAAAACATATCTCAAAAATTGTAGTCATACAGTTAATTTGTGAGCATTTTTATTTTGTTTAATAGTATGTCATTTTTAATTTACAAAAAGAATTGTTAAATTTAATATTATTTCTTCCTTTGTGGGTTTAGAATAAGGAAAAAATTTTGGCAATAATACTAAATTGATATATGTATTGTTAATTACATAAATTACTAACATGTGTAAAAACCGTTGTTTTTGGTAAATGATAAACTGATCTCTGGAAAATCATAAAAATTTTCAAAAAAGTCAATTTAAAAAAAGCATTTACATTTGCATTTGTTGTTTTTTTTTCTCCATATAACTGATTTGTTAATTTAAACTTCTGTAGACAACATATGAATAAAACATTTTTATTTTTCAAAAGATTTTTGACGATTCCAATTATAATGAAAAATATTTTTTATTTAAATGTTATTTTTGGAAATGATTTTTATAAAATATTGGAGGAAAAAGGTCATTTAGTAGATTTATACATATCTTTGTCCTTTTATTTTAAGACAATGCCTAATACTAAAATCAAAATTTGCTTACACATAAACAGACTAATAGCATCTTGATTATGTTTTATTTGATCTTTAACATTTTTTTGAATTTAATTTTGATTTATGCAAATTATCTAGAGCCATAGTCAATCTCTTTTTCAGAAGTTTTATTTGTTCAGTATGACTACCAATAAATATGGTTCTACTTTTTTTTTATACTTTCTGCTCAAAGTTTTCTCATTTTTATTTACCTTTAACCTAATGCTCTAAAAATTTGACAAATTCACTTAAAAGATTAGTTAGTAATTAAATTAAACAGAATTTTCGGGAAGTAATTTAAATATTAACTAAATAAAAAATATTAAAAAAAAAATAGACTTCAATTTAAATGTACTAAAAAGTAAAAATATATTTCCTTTGGATTAGATCATATAAATATTTAAAGAAATTATATTGAAAAAAGTGTGGATGTAAGAAAGAAATGGAATAATTTACTGATATCGGCGCCAGAAATAAATGAAATAATTTATCAATATTGGCTACCACACCTTTTTAGTCAATATAATTTCTATAAATATTTGTATGATCTAATCCAAAGAAAATTTATTTGTACTTTTTATTAAATTTAAATAAAAGTTGTTTTTTTTTTCATTTTTACTTTTTAGTGTATTTTTTTTTTAAGTTAATATTGACTCTAATAAGTGGTGTAAATGAAAGACTGTTCTACAGGTAGGCTCTCAAGACTTGGGTTTGTAAGAGAATAATTCAAAATTTCTTCACAATGTACAGGTCATAATAGTCCAGGCTAAACTAGACTGTGTGCGATCAACTGACCCAGTTGATTGAGTTAAATGTGTTATGGTGATGTGTCAATAATGACTAACTTTAAACTGATTGAGAACTCTCTGTGTGTCCTCTCTGTCACTTTCTGTCTATGTATTGTTGAAAGAATTTCACTTGGTTTTGTTAGTAAAGTTTACAGACAATAATTAAAAAAGCCCACTAAACTTTAAAAAAAACTTCACAACTCAGCCCCTTCATGAATCTGACTAAACTTGAGACACCATTATCTCTATCTGCAATTTTCCTCTTAATATAAATGTTAAAAAGTTATTAGCATAAGAGCAATGAGAATCTAATTAATTGACTGGAATGTTTTAAAATAGAGTATTGGGTTTTGAGAAATTTCATAATTCTTATCTTAGATTAGAAACTTATACAGCCAGATGGAGTGAATTGAATAAAAGTTTAAAAAGATACAAAACACATTCCACTATCATTGAATTGAATAGTCTATTTTATTACAAAATATTTTAACACTTATAAAAAAAATCATAAAAAAATAAAACAAAGATGGATTCATTTGAAAACACTTAGAGATCATATATTTTAAAGGTTATAAATTGACATGTACATGTAGCTGAAATATTCTCAGCCTCTGAGTAAACTACTGCTTGTAAAGCAGTAACAATTGTTTACATTTTTCAAAGTTCATTTTCAGAATATTTTTACTAGCCTTCTGTCAAAACGAGCTTTCAGTAGTTATGTTTCATTTTTTGCACCTCACTACATTTATCACAGTTGGACAGGTGTAACAGTGATGTAAGAAGATTCTTACCTCATGATTACACCCAAGATTTAGAAGACTGTCAGTCTCATATATAAAGCAATAGTGAATAAAACACAAAACTTCGAGTGATATTTACATTGCTGTACATAAATTATTTTTTAGTAAAACAAAATGCACATAACAAAAAAATTCTCTACTTTTTAAAGCACAATAGTTGGTTTCTATTAAGTAAAGAATAAATTGTTTTCAGCTGAATAATTTAATTTATATGTCTTGTTGAACATTAGAAAAATATTTTAAGAGGATAATGGTCAGTGAGTAAAAAAAATTATTGTCACTGAATTTTCAAAATACACTGCATTGTTGTATCATTAGAACTGAGGGGAGACTCAGTAAGGAAGGCCTGAAAGGCCACTAAAATTAAGTGAAGTTTTCTGCATTTGTGGTAACAAAGAGAGACAGTCCTTCAATTTAAAAATAAATACTCAGATCACATTTAATCCAAAACATCCCCTGCAGGCATTCACTCATCTTTAGAAATGCCAGTCTCTGGGTAGATGTATTTGTGTGGATCAATGATCTTCTCTACATTTGACATACTGACTTTCTCACTACACATGGGGCAGGTCTCTTCAGTTTCCAACATCCTGAACAATTAGAAAGTGTTGACATATTATCTTAACAGAGATGAGTAGCTTGAGTAAATGTTTAAATTTAAAAAAAAGTAACCAAAATATTTCCTGTTTCGGTAAAAAAAAAAAGGGAAAAATAATTTGATTCCTTCTAAATATTTGTATGATCTAAAGAGTTATATTTACTTCTTAACTTATTTGAATAAAAGCTAATTTTTAAAAAGATTTTTTTAACATTTTTCTTTCATTTAAAGAAAGAAAATTGCCCAAACGCAGGTTAATAAAACAAAAAAAAGCAACAGGCTTACTTGAGAAATTCTGAATGAATGGCTGGGAAGTCGCAGCTGGGGCAAGCAGAGAAATCATCTCGGAGAACATGACGACCCTAGAGATAACATAGAATATGATGTGTAGACAGGATTGATAATCATTATACATTTACATGTACATGTATAGTTAAAAATATTCTAGTATATTCATACTTAAAAACAGTTTATAATGATGATCTTAATTAATGAAAATACATGTAACTATCATGCACAGTTTTTCTTATAAATATCAAGTAACTAATGAAGAATTATTACAATCTATAAGCTATTTAATTTAAGAAAAATATTTTATATGTACAAACTAAGCAATGTGATGTTCTTTTAAATTTGTTCAGTCTGATATTTACTATGCTAATTGTTTCCAATTATTAGATTTTGTTAAACTTATTCTTGAGAGTAGAATTCTAATTAAACATATAAAAAAATGATGCGTCTCCCATAAATAGTGTGTATCCTTTATTACATGTGAATGAAAATTATAAATGGTTACAAGAAACAATAAGTTCAAAGTGCACTGCAATTTTTCAGCAAAGTTCATGAAAAGATTTTGATTATGTTAGGGGAAAAAACAGGTCATGTACAATGCTAAGTATACAATGTATTATACATGAAAAGATGATTGGAAGACTGCATAACTAAAGGTCCGGATAATCAGTTCTACAATTTTAAAATGTTTATAGAACATAAAAGATTAGATGCTGCACATTGAAGAGAAATAAATATTCTGTTTTGTTACAGCATCAAAAATTAATCAAAGTTTTCATACTAATTTTAGGCATTGCAGAAAATATATCAAATCTACACCCAAGATATCAAATTAATTTAAATGATATCAACAAAGTTTAATGACTGTCAACTTACGGTCACTATACAGTATGGGATTGTGTTCTTACAGTCAGGACACAGAAGTTCAGTCTCAGGTATCTGGAAGCCACAAAACGGACAAGGTGCCAATGGTTCTTCTTCTTCTGTTTTGTCTGGCTTGCGCACTATCATTTCTATTTTCTTTTTGTATTTCAAGTCAATAGCATTTCTGTACTCTGGTCTCATCAACATGGCAGCATAGCTAAATGATGAATTTTTTAATCCTGCCCTGTGGCATTCAATAACTGTTGATGTCAAAATCGGGACAACATCTACAAAGATAAAGAAAATAGAAATCGAAATAATTGTTAAAATAAAGCTTTCAGGACACTGTAAAAAGAGATCACTAAATAATGAATTTAATAATAACTTACGAGATGGAAACTTGCTAATATTGTTTGCTACACGTATCAGCATCCTGGCTCCTTTCATATGATCTCCTCTCTTTACATGGATCTTTATGATAAATAATAAAAAAATTTACTAGAAGATTGTTTCCTATAAAGTGAAACTAGGAGCTGGTACTTTTCATTTTTTTTTAAACATATGACTTTATGGTTTAAAACATTTGGGAATTTCGCTAGCCAAATAATCCTCACATGCCATGTACTGACTATTATCAGGGAACTCTTTGTTTTAAAAATGCTGTCTACTATGGCCAACATTTTATGAGAAACTGGCTATAAATATTATGAAAGTACTATGATAATTCAAAACAAACTGTGTGGTAATGTCAGTGAATTAAATTGAACGATATTATTCAAGAAAAATAAATGTTAACACACTTCACCTTGACTAGTATATAGCTATGTAAAATCATCAAATTGACAGCCATCTCTGATGGAATTTTGATCTTGTGTTCTTTCAGTTCTTGATACATGCTGAATAACACATCATGGGCATTGCGGTAATTCCCTTATTAAAACAAAAAGAAAAATTAAAACCAGCAATAATTGATAACTTCAACAGCAGATTTTATTATTCAGTTTCTTAGTGATAAGTTACTAATTGAGTAATACTAGGAGAGCTAGCACACTAACTAGAGCTACTGATCGATTAAATTTTTTTAATCAAAATGAATGCATATTTAAAAATTTTAACTGAATTTAACGCAAGCAATTTAATTTATTATTTGCATGGAAACATGCTTGTCTATCATTATATTTCCGTGGCCACCTGCATGCGGCCCTTCATTGGTTTTGAGTGGCTCCTCTAAGAGCCATTTTCTATTTTTATTACTTCTGTTCATTAACAATTGTTAAATCCACTGTTGTGCAGCTCTTTATATTATATAGTCAACGTTAGTGTTAAATTCTATAAAATGGTTTTATGTTACAGCTGATTAAGCATTGGTATATATGTATATTAGATTATTAATGCTGACAGTTTAATCAGTGTCAGTTCAATTTTGACACGCTTCACAACCCATTTCCTTTCCCTCAAAAATATTGACACAAAGTTCTATCCCATAAGTTGTTGCTAACACATGACATGAGTCAATTAAAGTGTCAAAGCATAAGCGGATGTTAACTAATTGTATAATTCGGGGTCAGAAAATAGACTTAGTAAAGTGCATCTAGCTGCTATGATTTCAAGTTCTTTTGGTTACATTTTCTTTCTTAGTTGTTCTGATCTTTACTGATCAGTTTCTTTTGAAACTAAAGCAGCAGTTGGGTCAAAATTAATGCATTGATGTATTGGGTTACAAATTTTAATAGCATATTCAGCAGTCCTAAAACAAAAATTTCAGTACCTGCATTTTGTTCTTCTCTTGCAATAATGATAGCTGTCCTGGCTGCTTCTCCATATTTCTTTAATGCCATATACAGACGGAATAGATACTTAGCATCCTAATATAAAAGAAAAAGGTTTTATTTTTCAAGAGTCAACCAGGAAGAACGGTCATAGTCACAAAATACAAAAAATTTAGTAACTTCTCCCATTGCCTTACTGAAACCTTTTTAAGCTTTCTACATAATTAAAATCAAAATGAACTGATATTGAAACAAGTGAGAAGAAATCTGAAAAAGTAAAAACAATGGAAAACAGAGCATTGTGTCGTTAATAATTCATTTAGTGACTATGCCTATTCTTCAGTTGACTCCTCATTTGTTTTGTTCCATGAAGTAAATTATTGAAAGCTATTTCTTTTTTTTTTATTTAACAGCTAAGTTGTATCCAAACAGTTGTCACCCAAAAATGTAATGCTATGCTAAACTCAAGTCAGTCAGGAGTGCTAATTTAGTGTAGAGTGGATGGACTCTCAAAGTAAGACATTTAGTAGTGCATGTATTTATAAACACTGTTATCTAGGAGGATGTATGAAAGAAATCAGCATTGCAAATATCTCTTATATAAAAAGTATATTTTTCCTTATATACCATCGGGTACAGATGAAGTAGAGGTTTTATCTGTAGCAACTGCTGTGATATAGGATAATGCTGCTTGTACAATGCCCAGCTGCTTTACCTTCTACTACAATTGTCAGATATCCGATAGTAAGCTGGGTGGATATAGGGACATCAGTCATACTTGAGAAAGGTCCAGGCACTCTAGACTTTTCGGTTAGCTTTCGAGAGCTCTACCACACTGCCACCGCATTCCTATATCTTTTTATTAGTATTTAATAATCCTTTTAAGAGCTACAGATTATATCATTAGAAAACAGGACTTGTATAATTATTTTCTATAAGGTAATTTATTTTATTATACCTTCTTTCAAAAGAAATTACACACTAACTTCTGAAGACTATTTGTTGGATAACTAAAAGACATGCCTACGAGCTCACAAACTATGAAAGGCAGCATATGTTTTTTGTTGTTGAAAACTGGTGAATGATCATATAATAAAATATCGCAATTCATCATGATGCTGAAAGATACAGAGAGGGAGGCCCAAATTTAAAAAATGCTTACTTTAGGTGTTCCATCCAGGTCCCCCATGAGAAAGTCTACCAGCTGCTTGGTCAATAAATCATCGTTGGCTCTTCCCACTGTCTCAATGGCCAGTTCAATTGCTTGACCATCATCAGGGTTGCATTTAAGAAAATGTTTCATGGCCTGAAATATTCATTACAAACATTTAAATGAACAACTATGGTCTAATAACCAAACTGATTAAACTGAATATTTTCTGTTATAACAGACTATGGTATAATAACCAAACTGATTAAACTGTATATTTTCTGTTATAACAGACTAGGGTCTAATAACCAAACTGATTAAAATAATTAATTTTTCAATAAAGAAAGTGAAATTATCTTGGTATAATTTCAGAGTGCATCTAAACATAAAATATATTTTAAAAAATTAGCTATATAAATAAAAATTGTACACATTAAAAGCAACTGCCATTATCAATAAATGTATTACAAAGGTTAAAAGAGCAGTGATGCATGACAAAAACAAGAGAAAAAAGGGGTACCAAATGTATACACACCTTGCTATACTGGCTACTTAAAAGGTAAAACTTTCCAGCGAGGAAATAATTTTTCTCTGACTCAAAGTAAACAGCAATACTGTGATAATCCTCTGTTGTGGCATCTGACCCTAGATAATTAAATGAGTGCAAATGAAGAAAGTTTTGAATTTTTATCAAGAACAAATGCTGAAGAAATGTATTTTACAATTTCACTCGATGAGAAAAAATCTATTGCCTCAATTTTATTTTTTTATGTTGATTATGGAGCAGATGTTAAAGTTAAATGATAAAATAGTTCTCTACCAATAATGTCGGCATAAACTTCCATTTGGCGATGCTGTTGTGCCAATTGAAAGGCTTCATCATTACAGTGTGACATGACAAGAAATTGAATAGCAGAACCATAGTCATTTAGACGCAGAAAGAATCTAATAAAGATTTAAACAAGGAATTAAATATTTCAATCAAATAATTTATCATCATAAATAAATCACAATATTTTTGGAATGCAAAAATATATATGTGTTAAATTTTGTATGTAATTATTTAGTATTAGTAAAATAAAATTACTTGGCAACCATCTTGGCTCCCTCTACTGACTGGGTTTCTTTCACAATTTTCACAGCCTCTTCTGGGTTCTGAAGGTGATCGAGATTTATTCTGATGTTACAAAAAAACAAGTAAAACAACTGCCTTGCAAGCTTTGTGTGATAAAATATTAATAATCAGATATATAAGAAAAAAAAGTATTACTTCTGACATACAGAAGATAGGATTGAGAATTACTTCTGACATACAGAAGATAAGGTTGAGAATTACTTCTGACATACAGAAGATACGGTTGAGAATTTTATTTTGTTCAACCCCAAACATTGAAGTAAATTACCTAATGACATTGTCCCATTCTTTGGCTAATTTGTAAGCCTCTGATGCCTCTTTGTATCGCCCATCAGCTTCTTTAGCTTTGGCATACTGAGCATGAATCTTCGGTGATGTTATCTTGTGAAGGAGCTCTCCCACTTTGGCCCTAATCAGTGAAATCGGACATGAATTTACAAAATAATTGGCATAAATTGAATTAGGTATTCAATATTAATCTCAAAACATTATGACTTTTATGAGGTGGTACTGCATCATAGCTCACAACTGCCAACTTAATGATTATAATAAGTAATGGTAAGGGGCATAGTTTCATTAAACTATGGCCAAGTACAACTTGATTGGCTGTGTTATCTAGCCTATGATCCTCTCCAATTGTTTGCGTCAATGAAATTTACATCTAATTTAAGCTATTTCATATAATGAAATTTACATTTAATTTAGACTAGTTCATATAAACAGTCCATTCATCTGTTAATGGTTGTGCCCTTATATTAACTTTAAAAACCCATTGTCTTAAGTTATTTTTATTTCCCAAAATGGATATGCAATAATCGCATACTTTGTTCTAAAAGCTATTATTTGATAGCCAATAAAAAACAAGTTTGGTTACCAATTTTTTCCTCGGATGTAAACAGAGGCTGCTTTGTCATAGTACTGTCCTTGCTCATACAATTGAGCAGCTTCACCCCATTGCTATAATTTAGAAAAGAAATTTTGAACAAAATTGAATTCTACCGTTTATTTCTAAAAACTAAAGCTTTAACAGAGTAAAAAAAAACTAGTTTTCTAATCCCACCAAACATGAAAATTCCATTTCGCAAAAGCTGATTTTTTTTAAGTCATACCTTCATATTTTCTAGTATTCCAGCACATTCCTTTTTCAAAATTTTACTGGACATCTTCATGGCCATTGTTACACCTCTGAGATGACAAAATTATATGGTAAAATCTATGCCATTAAATTATCAACACATAATGTAGCTGAAAATGTTGCATTTGACATTGAAAAGCTTTTTTAAAAATATACAGTATAATTTTTTTCATTTGTCTGACATGTTTTATTAAAAAAATTAAGAAAATGAATAACTTTTATAAGATATGCATAAAATTACAAAAGCTCTATATTTATAAATGTGAAAATGTATTATGTCCAGATTTATACATGTATACATTTTGACCAAAGCATAGTACTTGAAAAAGACCACATAACACTACTTCAGTGAAAAAAATCATATTTGGTGTAAATCATGTTCATCAAATGAGTTTTTCTAAATAAAACTAAAAGGAAGTAATACTGTCCTAAGTCACTAACAAGAATATAATTTGGTCTGCTTAAAGTTGGATCAACATTGTTTTAATTTTAATAAAAAGATTAAAAAATTACAATTGATCACAGATAAGCTATGATGGTTGATGGGTTAAATGTAATTTGTGATAGGTGAATTGTATCCTTTTTCTGCACCAATTTTTTACCTCATGTTGCAACAGAAATGTTTCAAGTGTCGTGAAGATCTCTGATTTCCCAGGCAACTTCGGGTGCACTCCAAGTAATTAAAATAAGAAACTGTACAAATGTATAATGTGCACAGTTTTACAAATTTCACATGGCTTACTGACCTGCGTATATCTCCAACTCTAATTGACATCCTGGCAATGCCAGCAGCACATATTTCATCATGTTCTCTCTCAGACTCCAGCTTGGTGATTCCTTTTTCATAGTGACTCAGAGCATTCATGTAGTCTCCAGTAAATTCTAACTGCTGTGCATACTCCCTGGAAATGTATGGAATCTGTTCAGGCGCCAGAGCTTTGGCCAACTGTAAGGCACTGTCCCAGTGTAAAAGATCACGACGCATCTGTTATAAGGGTTGATACTCAAATTAATGAAAATTCAACAGTATTTCGCAGATTCATTTGAATTTTGTCATCAATCTTTTTAAATGGAGTTCATTTATTTAAGTAAAATGCTACCAGATTTTTCTCGTATTTTATTTATTTATTTGTTACCTCTAAAGCAGCCAATGGATTCTGGGATGCTAAAAATAAATCTTGTGCTAAATTAAACTCTCCTAAAAACATTGCAATGTACCCACACAGTAGATTTTTGTCTTCCACCACCTGAAATAAATATTAACTTACTTTTCACAATGAGCAAAAACAGAAAATGTACTTAAGAAATAAGTCTGAAATAATAATTAGCATGGAGAGTTTTCATACAGTTGTACTTGTACACTCAATAGAAACATAATTACTTTAATTTTCTGTAAAGATGAGACCATGCTGGCATCTCCAATATGTCTGTAAACACGAATAGCTAAAAATGGAAGTAAAGTTTACAGATTAACATATAAAACCATTATGTTTTGTAAACTATGATCTTTGCTATTTTGATTTTTTTTAAGAGAAGTAAATACACTGAAATGTCACTATAGCAAAATTGAAAACTAAGGGCAAAGTCATCATTAATTCCATTAAAGTAACAAAAGTAAATCTTTAATGACCAAAATCTAGTTCCACGCTTTCCATTGCTGCTCTGCCAATTTCTTTCCACATGTTCTCTGTATTCAAAATGGAACAGTACACCCAAGCATCTTTAAATCTAAATAATGAGAGGAAAAAAGAGAGTAAAAAAAATGTTTGAATAAGTTATAATTATTAACCGAGATAAAAAAAAAAGCATTAAAGCAATTAATCACATTAAGTTAAAATTCTTATCCAGAAAAAATTACCGCTTTAGATGTACACACTGCTGGGCTGCTATCTTTAGCTGAAAACAAACATCAGAAAATATTAGAAAAAAATCAAATTATACTGATATCCTTTAACACTTGCAGATAGAAGCTTAAATTTAAAAAAAAAAAGGATAAAATTCCTCTTACATCACTTGGAGAAAGTTCTGTAGGACTTTCATTGAATACATGGGCGTGGGTTCCCAGAAGAAGAGTTGCCAGCTTGCCACTGGGTGTTTGTAAAGTAACATCGCCATTGTACAGCATGACAGGGATCTGGCCATAAGGCAATTTAGTAGCACCAACGAAATGCACCTCGCTGCCTAAAGGAGAAATATCAATCATTAAATATTCTCAAAAACATATTTTTTCGTAAAAAAAATGCTAAAAATAAAATTATTTACCTTTCACAGAATCTGGTGAATAAATGTACGTGTAAATTCTTTCATTATCGTAAGCAATAAAAACACCCTGGTTGAGGATATAAAAGTAAAATTATTTTTAGATATGAAAATATTGTCAAAAAACTGAAATTAATTAAACCTCAGAAATATGAATGTACAGTCACCTTATCTGGTGGCCAGTTTTCCCACAGTACACCCTGCACCGTTGGTGAGAAGTCTGGTATTTTGCGGGCTGTATCATCTGCCTGAGATGAGTTACATATCAGTTTGTCATAGAGAAAAATATTTTGAATAATATTGAAGGTTTTAATCATAAATTGTATTATGTAAAAAAAATATGTAAGTAAAATGTAAAAATAATAATAAAGAAATAAAAATTAGCTATCTAATTTTAAATTTATTAATATTTTATTGATGACTTATGTTAATTAAAGCCCAACCATTTCTTTTTGTATTCTCTATTAATAAAGTACACAATAATTATTTGCTTTCAGGATTTAGAGGATATTGAAATATTTATGTGAAGCTTATGTTCTCTTAAGTAATTTTTTTTTTCGCATAGTAATTCTAAGTTAGTAGCTACTTGTTACTCACTGCAATATAGATATACCCTTCACTGCTTTCATCAATGAAGGCCAAGTGAGCACCAGTTGAGTCTGGAAAGATTTTTCGGATTCCTGTCACATGGCGATGATCCGCTATAAATTTGAAGTCTTCTATAAAGAAGTAATAAAGGCCTCCAATCTGTGAAGACAATATGCTACACATATACTTGTCAGCGAAGTCTACATTATTTGACCACAAACAACCAAGTTTCACATTTTTCAATTTTAAAAGCTGTAAATTGGCTTTGTTGTTTCATTACACATGCATTTGCAAAATCATGATAGAAAAATTCACCAGATGAAGTATTCTTCCCCCCCCCCCCGTATAACTCAGTTCTTTCCCTTTAATTGTATCACCTTCCCCCCCCCCACCCCACCCCCGTATAATGTTTCTGATTCTATGTATGAGTTTACACTGATGGGAAATATTTTACAAAGTGATCAGCAATTTTATTTCCTTCCTAACTACATCAAAATTTTATAATTAGTCAGTCATCTCATGTTCTGCATAAGACCCCAAGAAATAAATAAATAAATAGAATCATATTAATTAGACACTGCCATCACATAAAAAGATGAAACCAAGTATGTTGTAGCTGAACACAGCAAAGGCAAAACCCAAACCAGAACTATAGAAGAAAAATTACACCAACATAGAGAATTATTCTTATTAGTTTCAGGCTAACAATAAATTTAAGCCTAAAGCTGATTTCTTCAAAAACAATGTCAGACATAATTACACAGTTGGGTCAATAGTTTATAATTAAATAGATTTTGGGTTAAAAGGTCATATAAAAAACTTACCAGAAATAAATTCAGTAAGTGAAAACTACCCATCTAAATATTTGGTAAAAGCTTTGAGAAATAAAGACATTTAAATGCACACTGACTATTCTTAGTGATATTATAGCCATCCCATGATCAGTTGCAGGTTCAACATTGTGGACAGGACACTACATACAAATATTCTAACAAAGAGGTAATATGCGGACTCAAAGTTTTGAGTCCTAAATCTGGACACCTGCACTACTTACATTGGTACTGTAGATGAGAAAATCTGGGGTCATTACATGGCTTGTAATCTTACAATTCTTCTGATCAGGGTCAGGAAACAGTTTGGAATCTTTCTCATCATTTTCTCTAGTACCTTCTCCCTCCACCTAAACATCACATAATTAAAAGAAAAATGTTCAATAACACTTAAAAAGAAAAAAACAAGAAACATAAATATAAAGTAACACTGTACAGAGACATATTTCCAAATAAACCGAATGGTGAAATACAATACATATTGACAGTTGCTTATAAAAACAGTTTTTAAATTACCAGATGTAGCTGGACTTTTCCTTCAAAACCTACAGCAGCGTAATCAGCATTCAGATGAATTGACTGGACAGTCCCTAAATATTCTTTACTGTCTTTCAAAAGCTGTAGACCTGCACAGAATTTAAAATATTCCCCAATATCGTCTCACTATTCACTAAAAAACTAACACATTCAGAGAGCGTTTAAATGAAGGGTTTAAATATAAAGTACATGTACTTAAGATAAACAAAAATTTACAGATCTAAAAATAAAAAGTAAACATGTATCCAAAATTTATAAGTTTCAAAGTGCGAAACATAGGAATGTCTGTTGGTGAGAAATTTATATACCTCCAGTCTCTCCAAAGACATAGAACCAAGCTCTGTTATTCATCCCCACTGCCACATAATAAGGCCCAATGGCAAGGAATGATGGCTCCACTTCTACTTGAATAGTTTGTGGCTCTTCCTGAAAAAAAATCACCTTTTAACAAAATCTCTCTATGTAATTTTCATTGTTTACCTAGGTATTCATTTAGGTACCTAATGATTTTTTTATTCAATAAACAATAAATAAAGGTATCCATATTAAAGAGTGTCATGATATTTAACTTTCTATTTCTTTCTATTTCATTGTCAAGCCCTGTTACAATTTTTATTTAATTTGAAAAGAAATTTGCAAACTGATCGTTTAGCACAAGAACACTTGGAATACTTGAAAAAGTATTAAAAGCAATGTGACAATATAATTAAAAAAAAGATGTGCCCATACATTAAAAATCTATATAGTGTCAATGTATAATTTAATAGTTGTACTAACTTGAGTCACATGATCTTCTATGGTAACCTCCAGCAGTGATGTCAGGTAAGCAATGCGAGTCTGGCTGACAGAGGCTAGCATAGGTAATCTGGCAAGGTAGACATGAAGTCCACCTCGCGGAGTTGAGACTGCCAGGAGTTGACCATCATCACTCCAGGCTATTCTGTCTAAGCTCTTCTCCTCATCAAGTGTTATGATTGCATACATCTCTTTCAGATCAGTCAAGTCGTGTATCTTAATACTGTCAATAAATTTTATGAAGTTAAAAAAAACTGCATTAAAAACCCATGAAAAATTATTAATGATACACTTAATACATAGTTATGACATTCATTTCATCAGTGTTTTAAAAAGTATTGCATTTCCTGACTTAATATAAAAAAATAGATGAGATAAAAACAAGTAGCTGATATAATATTGATATAAAAATGACTAACAGTCATTCCATTAACAGTGTGAATAGTTCCTTCAGTTTCGGCCAAGCAGAAATAGTGTTAAATTCATTACATTCAGTTTTAACATATCCTTGTCAAGAGTTTAAACCCTAGGTTTATTGATAAAAAATCAACTTCATCTGGCGTGCTTGTTTCAGGCATTACTTAGAAGACTCCTGACATGTTGGATATCCTCTCCCAAAATATTACTATCATCCGTCCATCCAGTGTGAAACTTGAGAAGCAGAATAGCTGCTCCTATGGATGTTGATGTTTCTGTGAGTGATCACTGATTTGTGGTTTTAATGTTTTCCTATACATTGCCGTTCTGTTTGGCTGAAGACAGTGAAAAAAAAAAGAAGGCAACTCTACAATTCAAAATGGCAGCATTCTTTGCACAATGAAGTTCAATTTGAGTTGGTCAAATGTGGTTTGTGTCACTTAATTTTCATTATCAAAACCCACTTCCAGTTTCTGTTGCTTCAGGTAATTTTATACTCACTTTCACTTTTTTGAATGTTAAATTTTTTGTACATGGACAGGTTGAAGAAAAAAAAATCTCATAAATATAAGACTTTTGTATTAAAATGCAAAGTTCAATAATATTAAAAATTGAACAAAATTATGATTTAATTTTGAAAGTAGTTTGTTATTTAACTCATAATCATAGCTATAAACTACCCAGTTATCTTAAACTTTTTCTGGATCAATGTGCTCCACATGTTTTATCAAGTTTGAAGGTGAGTTAGCAAACTAGGATCATTCAGTGTTTCTTGGTGTACACTACAAATAAACTAAGATGACAATTTTCCCATTAAATACTTTCAGCTTGAACATCATCAACGAATATGGCTATGGGTGCTGAATTTCTTCTAGTATTGACTCACAATAACTCATTATTAATAATTTAAAATTTCAATTATCCATGTAAATTGAAAACAAGCAATTAAGCCTGTTCCATTCTGGACACAGGACGTGTTAGAGCATTTTCGTATTATGTATCAGTACGTTTGTTAGCTTTCAGTAAATATTTGTACATTTTGGAAATGTTTATAAATTCAATTGTGTAATGCATATATTTGTAAAAAAAAAATTATAAAGACGCTTCTTTATATTTGAAAAAAAATATTGTCTCTTAAATCTAACTACAAGTGGTTTGTGGTTACTGAAATAGGACTCATAATTGAAAACATTCTAAATTATTGTCATTTAATCGTCCGAAAACTCCATCAATTGTTGCATAGCTCTGATACTTTCAATTAAACTCAGAACACAAGCTTACTATTTCATTTAATGGGTTTCTTAATAAATCTTGGTGAAACTACGTGCTGCAGTATTTCGCACCAAATGAATGGGTTATTGAACGTACAAGGTGTATATATAATATATAAGCCCCTTAGGAGCCCTGAAGCCCGGCCCTCAGAGGTCCTGTCGCAAAATGAACTTTTGATGTACACATGGCAGGCCAAGACCTACAAAATGATATATACATCATGGGTCTAGGACTTATAGTTGCTGAGATATAGAGCTCCTTTATTAATATAGCTTATATAGTAAAAAACGGTACTAAGGCCCCTTTTACGGCCCTGAGAGGTCAGATCGCGAAATGGAAAAAAGTCATTTCTTGGCAGGCCAAGACCTACAAAATGATATATACATCATGGGTCTAGGACTTATGGTTGTTGAGATCTAGGGAGATGACGGACGGACGGACGGACGGACAGACAAAACGGGGACAATAGAGCATTTTTTTTCGAAAATGCTCTAAAGATGAAAAAAACTAAAAAAGTTGATTTATCAAAAGGAAAAGTCATATCGGTGCATGCAAATTGATGCAGCCTATAAAAAAAAAACTTGTTCAGCACTGTTTTTTTCTTATAAAGATTATATATTGGTAGAAAGGTAACCAAGCTAAAATAAAAATTCACTGTAAATATTATAATTTGCTACAAGTAAAAGTAATAAAACTTTTATGAAAGCACAGTAACATGTTACTTTTACTTCTTTACTCTACAAAACTAAATATCATCTTTGGTTGTATAAACTGAAATCCTAAATTCAGGTTTTAATTTTTTCCCTCAGTTATGAGAAAGTATTTTAATGGCTTTTTTTTTTGAGCCCACATAAAAAAATTCAAGATTATTTTATGCTAAGTGCTTCCCAGGGATTAATAACACATGCTAAATTAACTAACCGAGGAAAAAAAAAGAATGCTCTTCAGTTCTAGTGAACACTTTTTAAGATATAATCTTTTATGACTTTTGTGACAGAAATCTTTAAAGCCTATACACCCTTCTGTATTTTACTTTGTATGAAAAGTTGCTTCATTTATTATATTGTGGATACACTACATGTCTCAGCTCACCAGTTATCTCCACATGATGCTGCTTTACCCAGTGCAGTGGATATTGCTATGCTAGTCAGGCTGTTTTTATGATTGCGAGCTTGAAAGCATTCCTGAAAAAGACATTATGGAAGTGAGATTTTTTCATGTAAGACACTACACTGAACCGAAATTTTAAAAAATGACAACCCTTGTATTTCCATATTTCTGACCTGCCCTATTTCTTTCATATGAGTTGAGATCACAATAAAAAATCCCTGTGAAAAGCCTATCAGGATGTAGCCATCACCAAACCTAGAAAAAAGACAGTAATTTGAAGGTAACCATTATGAGAAATATGTTAACTTTTACTTTATACATTGTGGGTGAAAAAAAAAATTACTAGAAAAAATCAGACAATACAATGTCTAAACTTTGTGTGGAATTTTAAATCATTTAAAAAAAATCTGTCCTCTACACACAGAATGTTAGATAATTTAAACAAATTATTTATCCGCTCTGAAAATGAATGTCAAAAACATAGTAAATTGTTTCAGTAATAAAAAAAAAGTTCTTACCATTTATAGGCAACAATGGATCCATACTTTGGTTGAAAAGCCAGTTCTATGGGATTTTCTGAATCATGCATATTGTACAGAAACAAAGTCTTCTTTCCTACATTGACACTGACCTGATAAGAAAGCATAAATATTTTTGTATTTCACTAAATTTAAAAAATGAGGCAACGTCTGCAATAGGCCGCCTAGCAGACATTGGCTGTAACATATACTATGTACAATAATGTACATGCATATAAAGAACTGGTATTACTTTTTACCAAAACAATTTCATACTAAAAGACATTTCTACTTAAATGATTTTATTACAGCTATTGTACAATTATTGAAAAGTTAAAAACTTTTTTAAGCCTATCTAAGCATGAAAGCTAATTTCAATGTTCTTAGCTGAGGGTAACAAAAACTTACTGTCTAATTTTATTGAAAAGCTATAAATTATTAATAATTTTTTTTTACCATCATAGATTTCAACTACTAAACATACAGCAGGGGTGCACAACCTTTTCAATCCTATTGGCAGCAAGACTGATTTATGAAGAAATATATCATATGTTTCTATTTTCACAACCACCGTAAACTACCGCTACATCCGCAGCTTGTGCACCTCTGACTTACAGTGTTTTCCCCTGTGTGACTTCTTTCATCCTCTTTCATTTCTGAGAACTCTAAATCAGATGGCTCTCCTCTCAGTTGTGTCTGTTTCAGGGTGTCACCATCACTGTTGCTGACACTAATACTTTTGTCCTCACTACCCAATGCCAGTAAACCATTAAGGCTCCATGCTCCACATGTAATTTTTTTTGTGTGTTTACCAATAATTATATTCTTTCTGTGAGATATAAATATAGGAAACAATCACTACATACTAAAAGTTTAATATATGAATGGGACGATTTATAGGAATTTGATAAGGGATATGAAATATCAAAGCCTTCTGGGGTATAGGAGAATTTTTACCCAAAAGCTAGTTTATTACCCGTATCATTGGACACAATCTAACCTATTTTGAGCTTTCCATAAAGTCTGTTATTTTTTTGCATATCAGAATCCATAGTCAAATTGGACTTTGTGATACTATTATTGATTCTTCTAATCAGACATCCAATCATTTATTTTAAGTCTAAAAAAAAACATGGCGTTTTTTTTTAGCATTAAGAATTGTATCAATATTATTAATAAAATTCCATTTCAATAATTTCCTATGTGTTCATTCTATAATTTTTAAAAATACCTTTATGCATACTTAAATTTCAGAGTGTTACAGTTTTAGAGTAAAAGCACAACAGTGATGGGTGATTAATGATGGTAGATATATATTTTTGTGGGTTCTGCTCAACTACTCAGCTTAGCATAATATGACTGACAGCTAAACAGTTAAATGTAAAATTTTCAGTGCATTAGTCTTCACTTTAAAAAAAACTTAGGTCAAGGCCATGGGTGTGTTTTTAAGTCTGTAGTGTGTTGAAGGGAAATATTTCAATGAGGAAGTTTTCTGTATGAAATAACATATGATTGTCAGATGGTAAAAAGTGCTCTATCAAAAATGAATATATATATATATATATATATATATATATATATATATATATATATATATATATATATATATATATATATATATATAAAATACATGTATACATATGACATGTATTTATATATGTAAATATATATGTACTATATGATTCAGAATTTAAGTTTAAATAACTTAGACCGTACTTTGATGTTTGTTGGTTGAAGATTAGTAAATTTCCTTTGATAGTTCCAACTGCTAGATAAACTCCATTTCTGGACCATTTTAAGAAAGTCATGGCATCCCTAAAATAATTTTAAAAAAAAAACCTGTCATATAATGGAAGAATATGTTTTTTAATTTTACAAAATTAATACAAGTATAAGTATACTTTGCAATTATTTTTTCAAAATTTCTAACAAATTAATTCGTAAAGTAAAAGTGATAAATAACAATTTTTAACAGCATATTATCTATTATTTTACTTCAGTCCACTGTCAAACTGTGTATGGTTTTGAGTGTTGGTGGGCCACAGAAACACCATGGTTGAATTCTCACAAATAACAGCCAGGATATCACCATCTTGATCCCAGTCAAGACCTGTGCATTTCCTAAAAATTTTAATCAAATTCATATCCATAAATATTTATTGGAAAAAAAAAATACCCTCTATCAAAACAAAAAAGTATCAAAAAAATATTTTTTTTGGGCAAGCATCTTAACCCTTCATATTTATTATTTTATATTGTCAAGTTCTAATCAACTCTGAAAAAGGTAACATGTCATTCAAGCTTTGGTATTTTAAGATTTGTTTTTTTATGAGATAGGAAGTGAGGGCAGAAGTTCTCAATCTATCTGAAGTCAAGGAATATAACTTTCAAATTTTTAGTCAGCAAAACTGTAAACATTTTTTTTTTAAACAGAGCACAATTTATCAGGAGTGAGTGGCGAACTTTTTTATTAAATGAAAAGTGCAATGTAAACAGGAACAATGCTTGCAAAAATAATTCCATTGTTAATACATCCCCCCACAAACTATCATTGTTCTTTTCCACAAAAAAATTAACTGTAGTATGATGATTTTTTTTCACTGAACACATGAAGTCACTTTGTGGAGCATCTGTATTCTACAGATTGAGAACCACTAATATGAGAAACAAATAAGCAATTTATATCTTTAGATAAAAAATATTTTCAAATATTTGTTGAAGACAGAAAGTAAAAAAATAACATTTTTAATTAGTTGATAAAATTAATAAAAGTAACTGATTTTAAACTAATAATATTGTAACAAAGCAACTTAGTAATTGATAAAAATAACTTACCCTGGCAAAGGAATATTGCCTCTAAGGTCTCCATGACGATCATATATTTTGACAGTGTTATCAGCACTTTAAAAAAAAATATCAGATTCGTTATTTAAGTAAAAAAATAAATAAAACACAACTTTAAAAAAGGCCTCATAGGCCGCTGGCCGTATTTTGCCCACCCCTGAAATATATATTTGACATTTATTGCTTAATGTTATTAATAATTTAAATTTCCAACTACAGTCGACTCACTTAAAATACAAAGAAATATTCTTCTTTCTTTGGCTCTACAGCCCATTTAGGGCCCTGGCCTGCGATACTATTCTTTTCCACTTTTCCAGATCCATTGTCTTCTTCCCCCACTCTCTCATTCCTATGGCTTTAAGGTCTTTCTTCACTTCCTCTAACATTCTGCTTTTCGGTCTGCCTTTAGTCCTTTTCTCATTGGGTGTTGCCTTATATATTGCTTTTAGACCTCTGTTGTTTTCCATTCTTTCTATGTGCCCTACCCACCTAAATCTATTCATTTTGATTTCAGCTGTTATATTTGGTTCTTCGTATAGTTTGTACAGTTTTGAATTGGTTTTACTTCTCCATTCTTTATTGTCCTTTACTGGCCCATATATTTTCCTACATATTTTCCTTCCCAAGTGTTTAGCATATTTTCTGTTTGTTTGCTGATGGTCCATGTTTCCTTACCTTAAGTTACTGCTAGTCAGATCATTGTCTTGTTTATGTTTTTTTTTTTAAGTTTTCTAATAGAAATATAGGCAAAGAACATTTTTTTTTAAAGTAACTTAGAATTATTTGCCAGCAATTTTACTGTCTATTTAGTTTGATACACACTAAGACCTTTACATTAATATATGGAAGAATCATTTATCTTGTGGGTGGACTGTTGTAAACAATAACCAATATACATTTTTACTAGGAAGTCTTCAAGCAGAAAAGAGAATTTCACAAAAAAAAAAAAGAAAACGGTTCTAAACTCTGAACGCTTACCCAGTAGTTGCAAGAAAATTACCAAGAGTTTTTTGCCAAGCAAATGTTACATGTCCAGGCCCATGTGCTCTTTCAGGTATGCTAAAGATTCTCTGAGCATAAAATAATAATAATAATAAATACTAAACTAATTGTATGAATGCTGATTATGTCACATAATTAATATTTACTTTTCTTTTCGTACTAATTTAAATACTGAGTTTTTACAACAATTAATATTGCAGATTAGTTTAGACTTATTAGCAAAAAAAAGGAAATATTGACATTTTAGAAATAAAAATCCACCTTCATATTTGTAGCCATTTTTAACAACAAGGCACTTAGTTTTCATAAATGTTTAGTTAGCAAACAATAATTTTTCTCAATCTAACTTGTAGGAATGTGAAGCCATCGATAATGCGCATGCCGAAGCGGAAATCTAACAATAACATCAAAGAGCTCTACTAAGGGAAAGTAATGTTAGGCTCGTTTCTATAGCAACAAAGTTGAGACATTATTGATGGTGAAAAACAATATTTGTACATTTATTTTACACGTTTACAGCGAAATAAATATATGTCTCAATTTTCTAGTACACCATTTTGAAAGTTAAGTAAAAAATAGGGATGAAAAAAAATAGCGCGTAAAATACACTTTTTTTTTACCGGAAGTGGTTACGGATAAACAAATGAATCGATAATTTTCATACAGCTCACTAATGAATTAAGCATTTTCTACCATGTTTATACAAAATTCCTTTCCTGTGCTATAAATTTAATGGCTTCAAGAAAATATGATTTGGCACTTGTCGAAACAAGGACTGAAAAGCCAGTGAAACTCCAGCCATGGTAAAATAGCATTTTAGCGTTTGTCTTGTAATAGTACACTACTCGATCAGCCGTCTCAGCAGTGCTGTTGTGTTAGCATTCTTGAAATAAATAAATATAAAATATAGGGAATTTATCAATTAGCGACATTTATTAGTTTGTTAAAGTAGCAATAATATTTATCAAAATAATAATTGTCGGTAAATAGATAAATTACATAGGTTTTAGTAATAAAAATGGTCAAAATACAAAACATTGTGATTGTATGGATGGATCATTTGTTAAGTATATAATTTTTATTATTGTTGTTTTTGTTTTTTACTTTTCAGAGTTTTATGCGGCTTGCTGTGAATTGGTTTAATTATTTTATTTTAAAAACTTATTGTATTGAGTATAGTGTGGTTTATTATTGAATTTTGACAGTGTAGCAACATAGGAGAGGGGTTACACGTCATGAGTTCGGAACCTATATTCTGGAAAAAACACATGTTGTGAATAAAAAAAAAAAATTGCATCACTTGACTTTATTAATACATGTCAATAACATGGTTTTATTAACTAATTCAATAGACATATATGCTTAATGCTTAATAGATCTGATATAATTAATGATAACTCTTTTGTAAATTAAGCTGACTTATTTATTATGCCAATGTTATGATAGAATATAATGACAAACTTATTTGAATACAAATAAATGTATTATATTGTATTGTAATTATGTGTTAATTTCGATAAATTTTTTTTAATCGAACAGCAGACTAATATCAATATATATATATATTGACAATTATTATAGTTTAGACAATTATTAGACTATTTTGTCTGTTTATAGCTTTATAAAATTTAAAATAAAGGTACAAAGAACGTCTTGAGACCAAGTATATCAAGAGCTTGAAACCTGGTGAGAAGCAAGGAAGCAGTAACATACAAAGCTGGATTTTCCTAAAAGATGGACTGGATGATTTTAGAGATGGTTTACCCCCTCCTGTTCAAGGAAGTGATTTTATAAAGGTACTATTTAATAAATAACTGGAATTTACACAGGTTTGACCCTGGGATAAAATAGTCACCCCTGCTTTAAATAATCCTTACATACTTTACTTCCTTTTTATTTCTGGTACACTGAATGTATCTGTCATTGTGTGTTAACTCTTGCATGTCTATGTTCCCAATGGCATTGTAGGTGCAGCCCCGTAACCAAGGGGGGGCACTGGGGGGGGCCGTGCCCCCGCTAGGTGTGGAGTGCCCCCCCCCCCCCGCTTAAAAAAGAAAAAGAGGAAAAAATAAAGAAAAAGTAACTAAAATGAGAAAAACTGCCCCCTTGCTGGGTATTGGTGCCCCCCCTGCTTACTTTGACCTGGCTACGGGCCTGTGTAGGTGTGAAAGAAAGGCACTACAAAACTGTCCAATTAATGATTTATAGGATTTAAGAGATAAACATAACTTACTTACACATCTAACACTAACTGCTGAGTCAAGATAATAAATATTAACTTCAAATTATGAATATGTAAGTTATTTAATTTCTGCATATTATGATACATCTTATTAAACATATATTACTAGCAATGTCTTAAATATTAAGTTTGTAAAATTTTCATTTGGTTGTACATTAAAATTCATACATTTAAGAAACAAAGTTAACATATGTTACTTCATTTACTTTTATTTCATACATACAATCTTATAAATATATATATGTATATATATATATATAAATATATATATACATAAAGAGAGAGGGAGAGAGAAAGAGAGAGAGGGAGATTATTTGCATATTGGATAGCTCTAATTATTTACTTTCTGTAACTTTTTTTAGCTATTCTTTCAGTTCATAATATTTTTTTTTTCAGCCAGGAAAAGGTCCAGTTCCTATTTTAAACAATGATTATATAAGTACCCAAACTGTTAAACAACCTGCATCTAAAAGGCGGCTAAGTAAATATCAGACTTATATGTCAAGAACTACCCCACAGCAATATCAGCGTAGAGAATATGTTAACCAAGTAGAGAAAGGCTTGCTAAAGCATCCACTGGCTCTCTATCCACACTTAGAGGATAGTCTTGCTCCTGATGTAAATATTCAAATTTCATCCTATCTTTAATGGTTAATTGTATACCAGTTGTTTTCTAACAAAAAAAACTTCTCAAAAAAGTTTAATAGTATGCATATGATATTGCAATTGGCATTAAAGTAATAATTTTTTTTTTCAGCGAAGAAAATTACTTAAGTCCAAATTACAGGCAATAAATGTTTTTGTGGGAAATCCAGAAATAACTTCAAAAGTAAACATAGAAGAACTAATTTTTCTGTTATTTGGTTGATAATACATTTGAATTCAGTTTACTTTTTTTTTTCAATTTATTATGTTTCTGTATATATTTTATGACTTAGCTTTGTTCGCAATAATTAATTTCCAAATTTATCTTTTTCTATACCAGTTTTGAAATTGCATATTAAATTATAAACTCTGTCACATAAATTTTGTATACATTTTTAATTATATTTTATAAGTGCTTACATAGCTAAATTTGTTTCCTAAGTTATCATAAGAGTTCTGCATTTATCCTTTAAAAAACAAAATATGCCCTAAAAATTATGCCTTTTATAACACAAATAGTAAAAATGAAGAATATCACTAAAAATTTTGAAACAAGTCTTCAACATGTAAATTTGCATAGCCATAATCGAAAAAAAAAGCTATATTAAGTCCTATTTATATATATAAAATTAATATTCTTTAAGGAGCAGCATAATCACTAAAAATCGAATTGCATTAAAAAAATAACTCTTGCACCACTCACACTGTGGAAGATTGTCTTCTTCAGCTTATAAAAATAATTTATACACCTCTTATGTTGCTTTCTTACAATGACCAGAAAAAAGAAGGAGATATTGGAAAGAATGTAATCCTGTAGAATGCACTGAAAATTTTCTAAATATAACCAAACAAAATTTATTCAAATGCTCTAACACCCAACAAGACAAACCATGTGTTTACAAAAAATGTAGAAAAATGGTGTATTGTGTTTAGACTAAGTGCAATATGGTTTAAATTGTCCTAAAAGTTAAATATATTACAATATTTTTTTTTCAAATCTGTGTTTTTTAAAAATAAAATGTGTATTGTTAATTGTAATTAATTTTTCCATTTTAGTTTTTCTTTTTTTTTTGGAATTTTTAAGTCATTCTGAATTCAAGGACTTCACTGATTGCTTCTTACTATACATACTTTTTTTTTCTCTTTGTAGAATAAAGTAATTTTTCATGTTATTTCTCAAAAATGGTTTTGACAAAATACGAATCTTTCTTTTTTTTTCTTCAGTTGTTTGAAGATATTGTTGATTTACTGGATCCTCAGTTTAATGTTAATGAAATTGTTGATGATGATTTAGAATTTTATGGCAAGGACGAATTTGATGAGGGAGTCTCTCAAGAGCAAGATAACCTGCCTCGACAAAAACAAGATGATGCGCTGTAAGAATTCGAATCATATTTGTTAATTTTTTAAAATAATACTTTACATACAAATTATGCATCTTATATGTCTTTAAATCATGATCTTTTAAATTAAAAGGCATCATTTATAAAAGAGGTAATTAATATAGATACTAGCTTTTATGATTGGTCTGATTTAATTGCAGTTACTCAATTTTAGTTTTTTATAGAAATCAGGATAAGGGCTTTTCCTACATCGAAGCAAAACAAATTAAAGGGTGTATATTTTTCATTTCTTCTTATTCTATCCCTTAACCCGTGGATAGGTCGTTGGGGCATCGTTGTTGACTGAAAACTAGTAGATTTTCAGTCATGGTGTATCTGGGGCAGGAAATGCTTGGCGGCGCCCAACCCTCTCCAAGCTTGACCACAGCCGGTTTCCTCCTTATCGGTGGCCCGCCTTGATCACGGACACGTAGCCGTTGGGTTCACATTTGATCTCGTCCGCCCTGGCCGGTGACTTCAATTTGGAAGTTCATACGCCCAGTGGTGCCGTGTCAGCACCACCCCCTCACGCGGTTTAGCCGGCCAGCTGAGACCATTGCCCGGAGTGTGGCGCGAGAGCCACACGTGAGAGATTCAAGAGATGAGCGAGGACCAGTGAGCTTGACCACCCGAGGGTGCAGCTGTCAGAGCATCAAAGGTACTACCTCTGCCCAGAGCCCTCTATACACCTTATTTTTCATTTATTGTATTAGTAAGATCAGTCATGGGCACCATAGGCTCCACATGCCAAGTATAGATATGTTTGATTCAGTCATCATCTACATTGATTTGAACAAGCAAAGGAGCAGAATGTGGGCTGACTTGAAAATGGTGAATTAGCTTTTATAAACACTCCATCTATCTGCTCTTATTCCACCCATTATTAAGCTATTGTGGCCCACAATTCAAAACATTTACCCACCTGTCATGTAGCTTGTTCTTCAGTAAGCATTTTCAATTTTAATCGTAGACAATTCTTGTCCATCCATACTTTAGATTGCTTGGCGTTTTATATTTAAAAAAATCAAGATTTGGTAAAAAAGATGTATTTCTGGATTCTAATACTTTTTCCTGAATTGATATATTATACATTTTAAGACAAACAGCATTTAATTTAATTTTTCTTTTTCATTTAAATGGTTTAATTGTTTGCTTCAAGGTTAAAGGAAGTTGAAATTACTGGAGCAAAAAATTTGTATCGCTGGATGCCAAGAAAAGAGAATAAAAAAGATGGGAAAAAGAATAAAGACAAAGATTTTCCATGGAATAGCACTTTGTCAGAGGAAGAGCATATGAAACAAGTGACGCAGGTTGTGTTTTGTTGCTCTTATTATAATGTTTAATATTCTTTTAGCTAATAAGATCCTATTCAAAATGGTGTATAGCTAATACAGCGATCTAAATTACACATGATTAATTTACTAATCACTGCTAGATTTTTGTTTTCATATTTTTTTCATTCTTAAATTCTTATGAAATTTCTAAACCAAAAAATAGCCTAATTAATAAAAATGCATTACACTATTTTGAAAAATGGTGAAAAAAAATTAACCTAAATAAACTTTATTTTATACAGGAAATAAGAAATATGAAGGTTGAAATGTTTAATATTATTTATATTTTTATGGACTTCCACTGCTAACCCTGGAAAACCACAGACCTTACAAATTTAAAAAATTTTAATTTTAGGAATTCTGTGAGTGGATAGCAGAGCTTGGAGGGGAAACCAACAATATTGAGGAGTCTACAATAACTAGTCTGTTTGCCAGTGGGTATGTACTATGTTCTATGTCAGATGAAGAAACCAAATATCTTCTTCATCATATGTGAACCAATCTTGGTCTCAACTAAATCATGTAGATGTTTTTCTTATGAAAATTTAAGTTAACAATTTTAAAGTTAAAAATCTATGAAAATAATTAGTCACACTGTTTATCTTCAATGTATATATTTTGAATAGGTTCATCAGAATTGTTATCCTTGTCTTATTTTGTTATTTTAATCTTGATTTTTTTCCAGTTATGAAACAAAGCCTGCCTTGTCTGTACCAATTCATGTTGTTGAGCTAACAAGTGTACCACAAGAACTCAGACTAACTGCAGCTGTTCCACCCCCAATGCCCTCTTCCGATGAAACTTTACATGCACAAGAAGAACAGAAAAAGGTTATAAAATATTATTTGTATGAAATCATGACATAAAGATGCCATTTTAAAATTGTGCTAATTACCTGATGTAAGTCTTACTGTAAAATGAAAGACACTTCATTTTTTTTATCTCAGTTACTTTAAAAAAAGAGTTAAATCCAAGTTAAAAAAATTAATCTTGAAAGATGTAATGGCTATCGAGATCGTACGATTTGCATCAACATTCTATTAAAACTTTGCAATAGTCAAAATAAACCCTTTCCTTTCTTATCCTATTAACCAGGTAGTATCTTTTGTAAAGTTGACTGAAATCTACCTGGCATTGAATACAGTTTTATTTGGACATCCACAATTTTTATTTCAAGAAAAAATATTTATATTTATGTTTATTGTTGTGTTTGTAAAATGTCCAGAACATTGCTCCACAACTTTTGTGCCATAAATCTATTAGATTTGTATATAAAGTATGCTGCATGAATATGTTGGTGTTTTGGATTTTTACTATGTAAGAATAGAAGCATATTTTTAATGCACATGTTTAAATTCAGCTCAAATATATTTATAGCCATTCTGTAGTGACACAAGTTTAAAGGATATAAACGGACCATTTTAAACATGACCCTAATTACAAGTTCCCACTAAATTAAGTATAAATCTGTCAAGCTTTATTTAAAAAAAAAGATTATTTTAGCTATGTATGTAGCTGAATTATGATGTCTTTCCAATAGAAGATTGTGGAGCACTGGCCTAGAAATATTTAGTGAAGATAATTTTTGGTTAAGCTAGTTTACTACAACTAAATTGATACTAGTTATAGATGAAATTTATTCATAATACTCCTTCCTTTTTTTGAAAATAGGGCATTTCTAGTGATTATGAACCAAGCTGGGTTAAATTTAAATATGGTGCCTGGTATTTGAATCCAAAAACCTGGAAGAAAATGGGCTATGATGAGCCCCTTGAAGATCCAAAACAGCTGAAAGAATATGAGCTCTCAGAAGCAAAGAAAAAGAGCAATGAGCTTGTAAGTATTGTATATTATCTAATTTTAATTTGCTGAATTTACAACTTTTATTCATCATTAATGCATTTTGCTTCCTGTTAGTAAAGAAATAATGAAATATTGTTCATGATTAGAATCTTACTTTTATTAAAAGCTATATTTTTTTTAAAACTTCAAACTGTCTAATAATGGGGGGGGGGGAGGTTCTGAATATCAGCATAAGTTTAAATAATTATTTTACAACAAAAAAATTTTTTTAATGTCTTAACAATCATTTCTTTAAAATGCATCAGATATCAGTAATATTATTTTTTAAAACTGAACAGGCTAATTTTTTGTCTTATCGGAAATGATTTATTGCTCTATCAAATAGATATGTGACTACAATATAAGAGATGAATGAACCTGATGTCGGAAATGAATGAATAGTATAAACAGACATATCAAATAGACATTTTTAAACTTTTAAATTGTAATTAATATATGTATTTGTTCCTTTATTTCATTATGCCATTTTTTTACTGTTAATTCTAAATACTTAGATATTCATGCCACATGCCAGAGCATATTCAAAGAATTTTTAATGAAGGTCATTTGGAATGGAGGGTTGAACTAGTATAAAAACACTTATAAATAAATGGAGCACAAACATGCTTTTTCCAAAAATGTGCAAGTCAAACTGTAGAAGTTTTAGTATGTACATGTATTTGAAGAAAAAATGGGGTAAAAACTGACCGAATATAAGGATTGGTCATTTTTTAACTGATTTTTCTTTATTTCTATGTTATCATTCAACCATGTAACTTCAAATCATTAAAGCTCAACAACAAGCAAAGATACTGTTAAAAATTTGTACTATCATATATTTTAACAGCTCAGATTCTAAGTTTAGGTTTCCATGTCAAATTTGATTGAATCAAATGCATTTAAAGCTGATGCTTCACTGTTTGTAACAAATATTTTTGATAAAAATCAAAACTTTAAATATATTTAGGCTATAATAATGTCTAAATATTGAAAGATATTTGCTTTAGAAAAGATTTCAAACGAATCATTATAACTGTTTTCATGGATACCAGATTTGGAGACTTTTTTACGTGGAGTAAATGTGATGCTCATTAGGAATAAGCACGAGTCATTTAATGATTGAAGCATCTCTAATATTATTAGGAATAAAAAAATTGATGTTGTGTCTTCCCTTAGAATTGGCTAATACAATTTTCTAAAAAAAATTAGTCTGAATTTTGAATTTACTAGACGACACATTTGACACAGTTGTAACCAAGTTACTATGTTTAAGTATGCAGTCATATCCAAATTGAAGTTTGAACTCTCTTAAAAAAGCAGAAGGTTATGGTAAAAAATAATATAAATACCCATCTATAAATATATATCTATGTAAATAGTTATAAATAATATGAATATATCTATTCCATAAAAGCAGTAAAATTTGGGGCAATAACTGAAGAAACTCATGAAATACTACATACTCTAACTAATTTTTTATTTGCTAGGTCACCATATAAGTCGGTTGCGCCGTATGATAATACTCAGCATTTAGATACAGAGAAACTTGAAATGACGAAATTTATTAGATCACTTTGTTTTCCATATTAGAATGAAAGGATATAATGTTACATTTGCAAATATTTTATCAAAACTTAACATATAAATTATAAAGTAAAGGAACTTGAATGTCGCCCTGTGTTTTAATGCCAAGCTAACTAGGTGACAAACTTTCCTCACATAAATGTCATCCTGTTATATTTTTATACGCTCTGATACATGTTCACTTAATATTTTAATAAAAAAAAGAAATGAAAATTCTTATTCTTGGCATCATTTAGCATTCATTTAAGTGAATTTTGATGAATTACTTGTTGTTGAACAAGAAAATATTTGAACAAATTTTTTTTCTGTCTTTTGCAGAATCATGAACTAGCATCTATGCATGCTTCAAAAGCTTTTTCAGAGTTTATTTCCAGAAAAAATACCAGAAAACCAGAGGTAAAAAGTAAACAAAAGTTATATAAGTCAGTATAGAGCACTACTTTTTTGTGAACATTTATTCATACAAATAAATGTATTATAAATTCCTTCATTTTCTTACTTTATTTCGTAATTGAATTGATAAATACTTTTTGAGGAACTAAATTGTGTGAAAATTAATATTTTTTTAGAATTACTTTTTAATTTTGAAGATCATTTTTTTGTGGCTTATTTTTTTAAATAATTTATTTCAGAAATTGAAAAATAAAATATATAGTTTAAGTTTTAGTTTCCAAATCTATTGCTAGAATTTTTAGATATATCTTAATGCAAGTTATTTGAAAATATTTAATCAAATAACTTGTCAGGCAACTGATAACTGATTTATCTTTTGTGTGTAATGAGTATTTAAAAGAAGGCAGAAGATACATTTTTAACAAAAACTATAAAGATAGTATATCTCATGTAAGTTCAATCTTTTAGAATTTTGTTATACATGTACCAATGGGAACATAAGGTTAATGGAGAGACTCAAAGTGATTGGCGAAATGAAAAAAAAATTCATTCCATAATCTTAGAAAGTTTTATGTCAGTTAATCAGAATGACCTGAAAATAAAAAAAAAAACTGGGTTCACCGTTAATTTTAACAGAAATGTACTGGCAAGCACTTTTAATGTCCTTGACTTGTATGTCTTATCTAAGTTTTTCTTTTCTGGATTGGGGTTATCATCTTTGTAAGTTTTCTGTAATGCAATCAGATTTTTCTTTTTCACCAATGAAATAATAGTGAGATAAGTTCAAGGCTAACCAATCAGTGATGATGATTGCATGTGTTATTTCATATTATCTAAGTGGTGTTAATGTAAGTGGGTTGTAAGATAAACTATCCCTTGATTTCTTCGTCACACTATCCATGTGCTGGAGAAAATCTTTGGCTTAATAATTTTCTTTACTGCAGTAAAAGTTTTGTACCAGAACTATGACCCTCCCTGTGAGTCAAGTGTAATGAGACCATATGACAGCCACTTAATTGAATGACATGAAAATGATCCATTAGCATAGGACCCTGGGATGTTGGCCCGATAGTAAAGATAGTTCTAATGGAGGCAACACTTATGCTGCAAATGTAATAATCCATGTACTAATTGTTCAATGACTTCAATTCTTAGTCTGAGTGTTATTTGACAAAAAGTTTGAAGATAACTGATAGATATTTCTAATAATTATCAGCTAGTCAAGTTCTTAAAATGTTTACTACATTTTGTTTTCTATGGTGCATAAATAACCTGAATGTAATATAATGTAATAATAGCGATTTGGGCGCTGCGTTAAATCGAAAGTAAATAATGAATACAACAGTATTCGAGTTTAAAATGCAATCATGAAAAAAAAAAATCGGATCTGCCCGAAACCAAAAAGTAACCTAGCCTACCGATCAATCCAAAGGGGATATAACTCTATGAAAATGTTTTGCAGGGTACAGCTAGTATGATAATAAAAAAAAATATCCCATTTATTTTTCTGCAGTTTCTCATTGAAGTTGCAGAGATTCAAAAAAGAGCTGAAGAAGAGGAACTGAAAAGACAAGAGGCAGAACTGCTGAACAAACAGAAGAGAAAGCCATCACTACGTAAAAAAAGTGTTGATGCCACCAAATAGCTATTGTATTTCTCACTTGTACCGTTATCTGTGGCAGTTTGAATGTCATTGAGTGAACGGATGGGTTGTTCATACAGTTTGTGTGTGTTACATTTTGTTAGTGTATCAGCAGCAGACATAAAAGCTTAGCCCAGGGTGTGTAATTTACTATTGTCATATGAACTTTATATGGGTCATCACATCAGCCATTGTTCACCAAACTTGTTTACCACATTCTTTTATTTTATTTTTCATTTACTGAGCGCATTAGTCTTGTTTTTCAAGATAGACAATTGTCTTGTCTATATCAAAACTTTTTGCAGAATTCAGATCACCTCCCTTTGTATATTGATGCTTCACAAATATAGATACATGTATTTATTTCCCATGAATTACTTCCTATTTAATGTGTCCTAATCAGTATTAATTAATATAAAAAGTTTAGACAGTAACTGTTCATATAGTGATGCCTTGTAACAAAATCAAAATTCTACTTATTAAGAACATTTGTATAGCTAAAATATTTGAAAAAAAATTGGTAATCTGATATTTTTTCTAGCTTTCCTCCATGACATTTTGAAATGGAAAAAAAAATTAGCATTGATACAGAAGTCTAATTGAATTACTTTATTATGTGATATCATCCACCTAATTGCCATTTATTTTATACACTTGTTTGTAATAAAGAGATATTTAAAACCCAAATAATTCAATTCGAATTTGACTTTATCAAAATTGTTTCTGCTGTCATTTGTTTAGGATTATGCATTTTGATATCATTCATTTCAAACCAATTCACTATTCATCTGGTTTAGGGTAATTAATCTAATTAATAATGAATTTAATTGGTTTAATTTAGTTCAATATCTGGATGAGTAAATGCCTGCTTTATAGGTAGGTTTATAAGGGCTAGTGCATGAGGGGAGAAGTTGGAGTTAACGGAACATTAGGGGGAGGGGCTTGTCATTTTGGGCTCCATTGAGCACAGTAATATAAAATGACTTGATAATTTGCCCTCCTCAGGTTGTTGACTGTAAGGTGTTCAAATATGAATTATACAAGTTGCCACTGTCATGATACATAGGTGTGAGCCTCAATGTAGACAGCAGGATTTAAAACTCACAGTCATAAGGCCAAATGAAAATCATGTTCGTTGTCTACTACTAGAGATACCAAAGCAGGGCATAGCAAAAAAAAATATCTAATATGAGGGGTGGATACATAATTCTGAAGCAGAGCAGTCAGTTGCTTCGGAAAATAACATTCGGAACAGAGATTGGTACTCTCTAGCAATTAAGCAACAACCAGGCCCTAGCCAGGTCAAAGTAAGCAGGGAGGCACCAATACCCAGCAAGGGGGCACCATTACTTTTTCTTTATTTTTTCCTCTTTTTCTTCTTTTTTAAGCAGGGGGGGGGGAGGCACGGCCCCCAGTCCCTTCCCCTCTGGCTACTGGGCTGACAACAACAAGGTGACAGTTTGATGCCCCGCCCACAAAAAGTTTGAAGGGAGCCTTCTTAAAACAATGATTATCTTATCTGGAGGAGCGCTTTAGGATCCGAGGGTCGCAAGTCCATTCTAACGACGGCCCAGGTTCCTATGTTCTCCAAGAAAAGCGCGTTGACTATGTGCGATGGGGTATCGTCTAATCCAGCGTTTCCCAAAGTGTGGTGCGCTTACCCCATGGAGTACGCGATGAGTTTTGCGGGGGTACACAGTGCACCGAGCTGAGAACATTCGGTAAACATGCACGGCCTAAGCGAAAACAATGAAATGAGACAAAAACATTAATGTAAAAACAATATGCATTTTTTTTAAAATAGGGGTACTCAGTATAACGAAAATAACAAAAAAGATGGGGGGGGGGGGGGGTACAGAAGTCGAAAATGTGGGAAACACTGGTCTAATCTATTTCATAGTTGGGGCAAGAAAAATTATTTAAAATTAAGGGACAGAAATAGTAATTATGAGTAAAACTAAACTCATCAAGGCAGGAAATTGTTTTAGTGTGTTGGTGTTGATCAGATGTCAAGTTTTATTTTTAGTTCAGCTTTAGTTGTCCGAGTCACAACTGGACGCCATTTCGAGGTGTGCCAACGGGCGCAAATAATTTGAAATTGACTTCCTACTTACAGCCCATTTCTATGGACCCCTTTTTTTCTTATGGTTCATGTCTGGATTTAACGAAGAAGATTACGAAATGAAGATTTTTTTCTGTTTTAACCATCAATAAGCACAGTGTTCAAATTTTAAACAATCAAAAAATATCTATACTGGGAGAGAAAGAGTGAAAAGTAAAAACACAAAATGATCATCTGTCTTCATTTGACACACATCTGGCTGAATTCAGTCTTGTTTTTTTTTTTCGAAGTAAAGTTCAACTTATAACGCGAATGTGCACTTCATTGTGCAAAAGACATTCGCTCTGCTAGTCACGCTGGCGTTGTGTGGAACTGTCATTCTGCGGTGCGTTTTTTAGGCGATGCACATCTGTACAACATATTGGCTATAGCGGACAAGAACGTCCGAATATATGTGCTAATAAAGCAACTGTCTAAAGCCTCCATTGCCAAAGGGCCTCATTACAGTGTATCTTTTTATCAAATCTGACTCTACATTGGCCACGCCACGTTTCATACATGGTATTCTAAAAAAAAAAACTTTGGAACGTTTCTGGTTACAATGTTCTGATGTATCCACCTGACGAGAGAAGATTACATTTAACTAGAGAAACTCTTAGGATTGAGGGCCGGTTGAATTTAGCCGGCATTTATGGTTAGATTATCATGCTTGAAATATTCTAACAATGCACACAATGAAATGCACCCAACAAGAAACTATCATGACAGATTCCTTTCCCATCGCTATTTTATGGAGTTTTCTGGTTCGCTGATTTTATTCTACTTTTTATTTTTTAAGTGAAAAATGAGATAGTTATGTGATTCTCAAATAGCAGATGGTGTCACATTCCCGATGAAACACATGATTGTATGATTGTATTGTAAAACATAACAGCCTGGACAGAGTGAGACAGTCACGCTTCTCAAGAAAATTTCTAAACATTCTTGGCTCGTTCGTCGATCTTTAGAGTCTATTTATAGTAAGTTTTTTGTTCCTTATTGATTGTTACTATATTTAGAAAGCTATTTTTGAGTTTGGTGACGCTTTTTCCCGTAAATAGTGCAGTATATAAGTGCCCGTCAGTTGGTTAAGAGTGTTTCTCATAAGTTGTGAATCATCAAACAGTTGACAGCCAGTAGAATGGACAAGATGTAATCGATTGTCTGGCTGACACACAATAATTTATAATCATCTTTTTGAATTATCACAGTATTCCCCAACTGTTTATTTATGTTGTGCCCTACCAAAAACACATTTTTTAAAATCGTATCCTATACTTTTCTTTGTAACATAAACTTAATTTTAGATAATTTTAATATTTGAAAATGTAAGTGTTAATTAAATAAAGCCCTAACGATACGCATAAGAATGAAGGACGTGTTTTCATAGAACGAATTGGTGTGTTGGGAGAATACATTTAAGTATTGTTTATTATTGAGAAAACACCAAGTAGATTTTTTTAATGGATAACACCAATACTCGACCCCCCCCTCTTAACAAGGAAGTCGCCCCCCCCCACCACCTCTCTTCCCTTGTAAGTCGTGGTCCCATTTTTTCCACAAAAAGTTCTTGAGTTTCATGAAAAAATTAAATTCAATATGTCAGTTTAATGCACTACAGTTATCAAATGTTCATGTGTTATTATTAATTACAATGTATAAGGAAGACACGATAAAACGAATATTTGTAGTGGAAGTAAAATGGGGGGGGGTAGGTTAGAGCCTTTCTTGGATTTGTAAGCAAAGGTACATTTATAAGTCCCAGGTAATTACACTGTCAGTAACGCTTATTGCAAATCTAGAGTTTCTTTTAAACTTCGACAACTGCTGAGTGCCGTAAACATGGAGGGACTCCGAGGCAGGGTCCACCCCAACGGGGACTTACATTGCCATTTTCAGTAGGGAGCGACCGATAATCGGATCGGTATCGGTATAGGACCGATATTGGCACTATCGGTTAATATCGGATTGGCCGATTTTTGTAGGGAGCGACCGATAGTCGGACCGATATTGGCACTATGGGTTAAATATCGGACCGGCCGTTTTTTGGCTGCCGATACATTGTTTTTTTTTTCACAACAGAGTTGCAGAAAAAATAAAAATCAGTAAATAACCCAATTCTATAACCAGGTCAGACAAGATTTAAAAAAAAAAGAAAAAAAAACCCGTACACAGAAATTGTCACGTCTACAAAAATTGCATCAGCGATATGACCTTGAAACAATAGGATTGGCATTTCTTAATTCTAATGTATGACCTTGAATGATACAATTAGTGAACATCTGTGTGTATTTTTTTTTTTGGGATGGGAAGTTGGTTGGGGGGGGGGGGGTAAATAAGACTTACGTGTGGGCGAAGTGTTACAAAATATGACAGGGAAGGGGTGAACATGGGTTGACTTACGTCATTAGATTGGAAACTACTGCACGAGAAAAACACGTGTTTGGCATAGTTGTTGATTAAAAAGAAAATATCGGTATCGGTAAAAATGCTGGCGAAAAATATCGGTAACAGACTATCGGTAAAAAGGCATATCGGTCGCTCCCTAATTTTCAGCACTAATGTATTATTTGGCTCGGGAATAGTTCGACATTTATATGAGTCCACCCAGGGCATCACTCGCTTTAGAAACGCCCTTACATATGCTGTAGATTACTTTAACCCCAATGGGACTGACTAGTGTAAAAATACGCTATAATGAACGTCGCTTGCAAATCTTAGACATCTAAAATTATTAACCACTGGGACCTCTATTACACCTAAACGGTTGAGTTATTTGATTCCAAGGGCCTATGACACGTAGTCAGATCACCATACCTTGAGGTGGGCCCCTGACAGTTGACAATGAAACGAAGGCCGGTCAGAATATAATACTCGCCCATTGCGTTTCTGACTCGAGTAACCAGCCTACAGTAAAAACCAAGAAAAGTATGGACAACATATTTTTACATTACATTCAATTTAATAACTGATTAGTTAACCTTTTCGAAGACTCGTAACTTTTAATTATACAATTTGTATTTTAAAAAAAAATTAAAAAACTATTGACGAATAGCCCCCCCCCCCTTTTTTTAATTGCCATGCCCCCCCGGGGGGGGGAGGGAAGACATTGGGAATTCCCACAGCCTTGTTTAACATGGATTAAAAATACTTAACTAACAACAACACACGTCTGTGACACGTTTCCCTAGCCATGTCCCACATTGAGGTATCACAGTCACAGGACAATACAATCTGCCACAATCTTTACTTAATGACTGGTGCAACACAGTCTGTACTTGATGGCTGGTACAACATAATCTGTACTTGATGACTGGTACAACATAATTTGTACTTGATGGCTGGTACAACACAGTCTGTACTTGATGACTGGTACAGAACAATCTGTACTTGATGACTGGTACAACATAGTCTTGATGGTTGGTGCAACATAATTTGTACTTGATGACTGGTACAGCACAATCTGTACTTGATGGCTGGTACAGCACAATCTGTACTTGATAACTGATACAACACAATCTGTACTTGATAACTGATACAACACAATCTGTACTAGATGACTTATGCAGTAAATGGTTTATTTCATCTATATTCCAGTCATGACCTATTTATGTGGCTATATTTGGTTAACTTGTCATTAGAACCAAGGCCGGCCTTACGAAATGCGGGGCACAATTTAACGGATGCTTGAGAGGCCCCCCTCTTCTATTTTTAAAAATAAAAACTATTACTAATTAGCTAAATGAAAATTGAGGGGCCCCTGCCAGAAGCGGGGCCCAATTTGGAGTAATCGGTCAAATCGGCACAAGGCCAGTCCTGATTAGAGCTATTAATGAGGTTACATTAGTTCATCTTGCTTTGATTGGTTACATGAGTTCATCTTGCTTTGATATCTTTCTAGGGATACTGCCTAGAAAATCTGGGGCCCCTGACAAACTCTAAGAAACGTGGGTCCCTCTACTCCCACTTAACAAATGTATTATTTATAAAAATAAACATATGTATTATTTATAATAATAAATACATTTCGAAAGCGATGCCCCTCCCACAAGGTTCGGGGTTTCTTTTAAGTTTTCTGGTTGCCCTCCCTAACGGCGGCCTTGATCCACCAACATGGCTACATTCAGTACCCCCTACAACTGTAGGATCTCTAGCTAATTGGCCATTTCTGTTTAATTCTGATAATATATGTTGTTAGCATGCAACAGGGACTAGGGGCCCACTGTATAATGATTTCATTTGATTTCATTAAACCGCGAAAACTGTTCTGGGGGGCACATAACTTTGAATGTTCACTGGCCCATATACCTCGATTAAAATTTGTCAACTCCGTGCACAAAGACACAGTGTACCATTGATAGTATTTAAGTTTATATATATATATATATATATATATATATATATATATATATATATATATATATATATATATTTATATATATATAAACTAATCCCTTTCAACGCCCAACATTTAAACTACGTGACAAATAGCAGTGATAAGCCCACATAAAACACTAACCTTCAAATAAATTAAATCATGTCTATCAAGCATGATTGTGACATTCAAACAATGTCTTTCATGTTCAGTTTCTCAATGCAGTTAAAAAGTAAACAACCCTTACAGTAATTAATTCACTATTTTGTAATGCCATGAAATTAAGAAGGCGAAATTATTTATGCGTAGTTTTAAGGTCTGCACCTGTTGCCCTGAATGTTTTACTTGATTATAAATTATAACGTAATTATTTCAGTTTCTAAGAATGTTTACTATATTTTGTTTGTATAATGCGTCAGAAAATAAACATCTTGAACCAAAAAGAAAAGGGGTAACAGTGATGCGAACAAACAAACCAAGTTGACCAAGAAATGTATTTTTCCAAGAGGTAATGCAAGGGCTACTTCACTTACATAAGGACTGCACTTCAACTTTCTTCACTGCCCTGTTTACTTTCATAATATGTTGTTTTTCATCCGGCTTCACGCGTGCCTTACAAGAATATATTTAAAAAAAAAATATTGGTGTTTTATTGTGAATCAACACCGTTTTATAAGCATCATTGGCTCGCTCAACCCGAGGCTCCTGTGGAAACGGTGTTGATATGACTTGATTAACCCGAGTTTGATTCCTGTGTCTGTTTCATACGGTGCATAAACAACCCGGTAGCTAGATGTATTGTAAATAATTTGAATTAAAGTGACAAAGAAAGAGCAACGATGAGAGAAGGCTATGGAAGGAAAGGGTGAGAGAGAGAGAGAGAGAGAGAGAGAGAGAGAGAGAGAGAGAGAGAATGTGTGTGTGTGTGTGTGAGAGAGAGAAAGAAACGATGTGTGTATGTGGGTGTGTTTGAGAGAGAGAATGTGTGTATGTGTGTGTGTTTGAGATAGAGAATGTGTGTGTGTGAGAGAGAGAAAATGTGTGTGTTTGTGAGAGAGAGAGAGAGAATAGAGAGAGAGTTTGTTTCCATAGAAAATAACTCACCTCTTCAGTGCCAATGTCATTGAAGTAAACAACATGTTACAAATTTCAAATCTAGCCAGTAGTTGTGGTAAACATGGTAACGGCCAAACATACCTTGACGGTCAAGGTTAAGGGGTTAAGGTAAACTCACTCGTATCGATTGATTAGTGACCTCCCAGCGTAAATTGCGGTTCGGGGTAGAACATTCTGCCGAGGTGGAGTTGAGGAAAGGGAGGAGGGCGTTATATCAGGGTGCCATCAAAAAGCGTTATATCGCGGTGTAACAAGTGACGTTATCTCTAATCGTCTTTTCTTTTACACTACGGTAGAAACTTATTACCCCCCCCCCCCTTCCTTTACTAACTCCACCCCCCGTACCCGCCCCCCACCCCCTCCGCGAGGTACCTGGATTAAAACCCTAATGCCCTTTCAATTAATTTTCTTTCTTCAACTAATACAGATAAGTTCTTCCTATTCTTGCTTTCATAATTCAATTTAATGTGTTTGTTTGTTTGTTAAGTTTGTTATGAATCACGTGATAACCTAATTGAAAAATACCTGGCATTGTTGCTTTTTCTTTTTTTTTTGTATAATTACATAAACACAAAGTATAGAAGATAACAGAGGTGGGGGGAAAACCATGTTGAGAAGGAAGTGGCGAAAAGGGGAGGTGGGGGAGGGGATGGGGGGTGATGACTGACAAGACAGATGGTATTCATAGACTTTATTTAAAAGGTTGATTCCCTCACTAGCTTAGAACTCAAAATTGATTCGAAACTAAAACAAATTGCATACTTTATTTATTTAGACGTCTTAAAATGACATTCCTTGTAAACATTCAAATCCGTTTGTTACTTTGTTTCACTATTGTTTGTGTGTGTGTGTGTGTGTGTGTGTTTGTGTGTGTGTTTGTGTGTGTGTGAGTGATGAGGGTAGGTGTAAAGACGAAGGAATCTCTTTATATGAGGACGATAAAGCTTACTTGAACTTTATAACTGGGTGACATTTGAGTAAATAAAGTTTGTCGCCTTAGAAATCTCGCAATGCTGACATTGGTTGACCTCAGGTTTCTTCCCGGGATAACAGGATCCCGGTTAAATTCAATCTCATTCAACACTCTCCAACTAAGGTTTCTCTCCCGGGATAACGGGATCCCGGCCAAATTCAATCTCATTCAACACTCTCCAGGATACTATTCAAATTCAAACTTGAGCGATATGTTGTCGAAATTAGTTCAACAAATTATCCTTTGAGCAACAAGGATATTTATATTGATTATTTCATCTGTATCCGGTAGGCAGCATTGAAAAACAACATTTTAATTAGCGAATCGAATATTTCTACATGCCTACCTGGCAGCTGTGATGCAATGTTTGATGAGCAAAGCCGTTTACAATATATATTACTATATTTAATTGATAAATTAGTAACATATATATATATATATATATATATATATATATATATATATATATATAACTTTATATAAACGAAGGTTTGTCTTCGGCCCGCGATTCAAAACGTTTGCCTAGCCCTGGTCTATCTACTAGACCAGTGCTTCTCAAAGTGGTGGGCCGCGGCCCCTTAGGGGGCCGTGGACTGTCCGGAGGGGAGCCGTGGAATTTCGAAAAATGTGACACATAAAATATAATTAACCTAATATATTGTATGTAAATAGTATTAATATATGTTTAAAATAAAATCTAGTTTATTTTATATGTTGCATCCTTTCACTCTTTCATTGTTAACATTAGAAAAAGCATGTATTGACTAGTAAAAGTTTGCATATAGAAGTTTAAAATTATAAATTTAAGCAATCTAAACCAAAAAAAATAGGGGGGCCGCGACATATTGATTGGCGTTTTAAGGGAGCCGTGACTTCAAAAAGTTTGAGAAGCACTGTACTAGACCAGTGGTTCCCAACCTTTTTCTTGCCACGGACGCTCAGCGTTTGAAAATGTCACTGCGGCCCTCAGGGATGGGGAAGGGAGTAGTGGAGACGTTGATTATTTCTTGTCCATGGACAGTCGAACAATCACGATAGAAATACACTACAGTAAATAAAAAGGAGATAATTTAATGTTTCTTGGGCGGCCCAGTATAATTTAATGTTTCTTGGGCGGCCCAGTATAATTTAATGTTTCTTGGGCGGCCCAGTATAATTTAATGTATCTTGGGCGGCCCAGTACCTTTCTATCCATGGACTGGTGCCGGCCCGCGGCCCGGTGGTTGGGGACCACTGTACTAGACTTTTATTTTCAAACTTGTGTTTTCCCTTAATGACATATCAGTTGACCTCAAAAGGCGTTATTTATTTTCTTCTTAGCCAGGTTATTATTCTCAATATTTCACAATTTCATATTCGTTGATTATTATTACAGGATTTTTTTTCTTTTCAATGAATGACTGCTCAGACCTGTTCTGAATAAACATTCATTCATTCAACTTAATTTGAAGTTTTCTCTCTTCCTGCCCCCCCCCTCCTCTCAAACACAACACATCTGATGTGAATTTAGTGTGAAAACTTTTAAATAAATAAATTTAAAGGATTTCTTTTAGACCGTTCTACGTACATCAAAGGTATTATACACATGTATACAAGAACTGATCCTTGGAATTGGTCAAATTTCCCGAATTTGTTTTTTTATGCAATATTCTCTATTTCTTTCCTTTGTGATATATATTTTAAATCTAATGCTGTGAATGTTTATTCATACAATGACAAAACTGTCCATTACTTACTGATAATATGATTAGCATGTATATGTGTTCTAACATGGACTTCTGAAGGGCCTAGGACAGTAGTGGTGAAAGTTTTTGGGGCCGCATGCCCCAAATTCAACCAAAAAACCACTTATTTATAGCAAAGTGCCAACACTCCAATTAAAATTAAAGGAAGTGATATTTTAGTTGCGTGCCGACTGATGAGGCTCTGCTTGTCACCTGTGGCACGCGAGCCATAGGTTCGCCACCACTGGTCTAGGTTCACGATATATATCCCGTGGATCTATGTAGCTCTCACTTCACTGACCTAAATAATCTTTATGGTGCATACATTTTCTCTAATGATTAAATAGATTTCTAAAACGAACAAGCCAAAATTGTTTTTTGATTTAATTTATTTTATTGTCTGTTCTTTTAATTTATGACAAGTGACCAGGTGAACAATACTGAATAACAATGAAATCTAAAAATAAATAAATAGGACGAGTCATTCCCCAGAAAGGTAAGACTGACCTTAGTGAATTAATTTGATATCACATTATGTGTATAGACAACAGATATACGGCTTAACAATAAATTATATATATATCACATGATTCATATATGTTACATATGAGTAATTTACTTGTTTTACCGAATTCAATTAGGTAAAAATCAATAACAATAACAACAACAAAAGCAAAATTCATTAAATGATAACAATTGTGACTGTTTATATGTTAAAGGAGTAAATCTTATATTTTCAATGCTCTTACTTTAAGCTAAAAATAGATATATCAGCCATATATATATATGTTATCTCAGCAATTTTTTTACCTCATCAGCAAAATGGATTGATTTCATTGTATTGTATAACGATCGAAAAACACAATTTGGGGGGAAATGCTGATCAGTTAATTAAAACGAACAAATTTAATTGTAAAATACAAACTAATCTTTTATGTTTTCTTGTTGTTTAGTTTGATTTCCATAATTAAGAATTTAAAATGTTTGTTTAAAAAAATATAACCAACAATGAACATTTTTAAAACCTCCCCCCTCTCTCTCTCTTTCTCTCCCGGACAAGATAATACTCAAAAGCAGTGCTGCCAACAATTTTTTTCGATCAAATTAGCTCGAAGCCTAAAAAAATTTAAGCACGAAATAGCAACACATTTTTTTTTCCTAGCACGTGGTCCTGAAAATTAGCACGTTGGCGAAAAGTAGCACAATCTGGCCGAAGAGTTATGTGAAGGGAGGTGGCGGGAAGTGGTGGGGGGGGGGGGTCAAATCGAACAAGTTTCATTTCAAGTATAAACAGATGACACAGATGTCAAGTGGGGAAAGTGGGAGTGGTCAGACAGCGACTGGAGACAAAGAGATTAACAGAATCATTCATTGAGGGAGGGGGAGGGGGTGGAGGGTCAGGCAGGTAAATTGATTTCTGTGGGGGCGGTGAGATTTACAAAAAAAGACGAAACAATTCCCAAGATTAATGAATTTTTTTTTTCTAAAGGTCAAAAAGGCGAATCCCGTTATTACAGAATGTATATCAAGTGTCCACTTTTAAAATAAATTAATCTGTAGTTGTGTTCAGTGGCGCAACCAAATCAACAATATATATTTTACTATATAAAGTCACTAAAAAGACTGCCAAACTGTCTTTTTTCTATATGTGAGCCCCCCCCCCCCAGCATTTTTTGCTGGTTGCGCCACTGGTTGTGTTTCTCATAAAGAATGTTTAATGTTGAGAATAGGGTGCATAACTGGTGTGGCTGCAAAATACATTTCAAACGGAACAAACGGATCTGCTATTTGACAGTGATTCTGAGAATAAAGAAAATGATTTGACTAGATTAGGTGCAGGAGGGGGGGATAATATAACAGAGACATTGTAAATAAATGACTTCATACAAACAATTATGATCTCATATATCTAAATAAATGACTTCATACAAACAATTATGATCTCATATATCTAAATAAATGACTTCATACAAACAATTATGATCTCATATATCTAAATAAATGACTTCATACAAACAATTATGATCTCATATATCTAAATAAATGACTTCATACAAACAATTATGATCTCATATATCTAAATAAATGACTTCATACAAACAATTATGATCTCATATATCTAAATAAATGACTTCATACAAACAATTATGATCTCATATATCTAAATAAATGACTTCATACAAACAATTATGATCTCATATATCTAAATAAATGACTTCATACAAACAATTATGATCTCATATATCTAAATAAATGACTTCATACAAACAATTATGATCTCATATATCTAAATAAATGACTTCATACAAACAATTATGATCTCATATATCTAAATAAATGACTTCATACAAACAATTATGATCTCATATATCTAAATAAATGACTTCATACAAACAATTATGATCTCATATATCTAAATAAATGACTTCATACAAACAATTATGATCTCATATATCTAAATAAATGACTTCATACAAACAATTATGATCTCATATATCTAAATAAATGACTTCATACAAACAATTATGATCTCATATATCTAAATAAATGACTTCATACAAACAATTATGATCTCATATATCTAAATAAATGACTTCATACAAACAATTATGATCTCATATATCTAAATAAATGACTTCATACAAACAATTATGATCTCATATATCTAAATAAATGACTTCATACAAACAATTATGATCTCATATATCTAAATAAATGACTTCATACAAACAATTATGATCTCATATATCTAAATAAATGACTTCATACAAACAATTATGATCTCATATATCTAAATAAATGACTTCATACAAACAATTATGATCTCATATATCTAAATAAATGACTTCATACAAACAATTATGATCTCATATATCTAAATAAATGACTTCATACAAACAATTATGATCTCATATATCTAAATAAATGACTTCATACAAACAATTATGATCTCATATATCTAAATAAATGACTTCATACAAACAATTATGATCTCATATATCTAAATAAATGACTTCATACAAACAATTATGATCTCATATATCTAAATAAATGACTTCATACAAACAATTATGATCTCATATATCTAAATAAATGACTTCATACAAACAATTATGATCTCATATATCTAAATAAATGACTTCATACAAACAATTATGATCTCATATATCTAAATAAATGACTTCATACAAACAATTATGATCTCATATATCTAAATAAATGACTTCATACAAACAATTATGATCTCATATATCTAAATAAATGACTTCATACAAACAATTATGATCTCATATATCTAAATAAATGACTTCATACAAACAATTATGATCTCATATATCTAAATAAATGACTTCATACAAACAATTATGATCTCATATATCTAAATAAATGACTTCATACAAACAATTATGATCTCATATATCTAAATAAATGACTTCATACAAACAATTATGATCTCATATATCTAAATAAATGACTTCATACAAACAATTATGATCTCATATATCTAAATAAATGACTTCATACAAACAATTATGATCTCATATATCTAAATAAATGACTTCATACAAACAATTATGATCTCATATATCTAAATAAATGACTTCATACAAACAATTATGACCTTATAAATCTGAATAAATGACTTAATACAAACAAATATGATCTCATAAATCTGACTTTAAAAAAAAAATAAAACTAACAAAAATAAAGAAACTACACAGAGACACTGTAAAGGTGAGACCATGCAAACAAAAAGTATGATCCATACATCACCGATTGAAAAAACAAAACAAAAAAACACTAGGCAATTTAAGATAACAACCAGGAAAGGTTAAAATACAAGTACATCATAAAACCATAAAACTATATAATAGACTCATTCAAGTATTTCATCAAACACTCCCACACCTACCGATCAATGTCTCCCCCCCCCCCCCCAACACACTCACTCCCACACTGACAGATCGACGTCATTGTTATGAAACTTAGAAGAAGACATCGATTGGTTTTCAATGACATCTGTTACCCACTATTGCACAAGTGATGCTTGTTGTATAATGGAAGGCAATCATCTTAAAGTGTTTCATAACAATACTGTTTCTTTATTCAAACCCGTTCACCTTTTCATATAAATATTTGTTTTTTGCTTTTTAAATAACAATGTTATATGTCCGTTGAGTAATGGCAGGTAATATCCAGCACAACGAAATAATTAAATTAGCATAACAAAACATTACACAATGTACGAGATGTCTTAAAATAGTATGTAAACAAATATGTACACGTGTGTTTAGTTTGTATTGTGAGTCTTGTATGGTAGTGACTTAACACTCTTCGTCATCCTCGTCCAGTGATTCGGACACAGTCGGCATAACCCGGGACGATGACGTCAGTGAACTCTGTCTGCACAGCCTCTTTTTGGGCGATGACTCTGAAGCGAAAACGGGTGTATCATGGGATGCCACTGCCGACTCTTCGTTTTCTACGGGAGACTCCGGTAAGATTTCGAGCCCGTAAAAAACCTCGGGGGCCTTTTTGTTTTTCAGCGGGAAATTGTGCACCTGGGAGGTGAACGCTTTGACCCACTCATCCGCGGAGTGTCTGGTGCTGGCTTCGAACCTGTACGACTGTCCATCTGAGTCGTCCAGTGCGACGATGAACTGGCAGGGATTCGTGCTGCACCTGGTCACTTTGCTCTTCTTCAGTTTCAAGTAAAGAGACGCAGTGGGCGACTGGTGTCCGGCGCGACTGATGATGGCGTACCGCTCGAAACTTTTCTGATGGATCTGGACATGAACCGGACACCGCAGGCATGGCGGGGCCCTTTCGGAATGATACGAGGGACTGACCAGTCCGGATCGGACGTTGGAATAAGTTGTGTTCCAGAGGTTGTTCTGGGAGTGAATTAAGACCAAGAGCCCGGATTTGATTTCAGAGCTGTCTCGGTTCCACGTAGAGTCCCACCTCTGATTGCAGTTGTGGAAACTGTTACTGCGGTCTGTCAATGTGTAGCTGTTAGTCTCGTTATGTTCCTCCGCGTTGTTCCACAGTCTGTATCCGCCCATGTTGTTCCTGTTGTTTATGTTGATCTGGGCTGAACGGTCACTGTTATAGTTCTGAACGGCGCAGTTGTCTACTTGGAAGATTTTGTCGCCGAAGGCCGTGCTGTCCAGTCTCTTATTGTCCACAATCATCTCATTGATGTTGTCCACCTCCACTTCGTGAGATGGCTCCTCTGATATCACGTGACACTTGTGTCCAGTGGAAGGGGGCACTGGCAGATTAGCCAAACTGACCTGACCACCACTACGTTCTGTAAGTCCACTACGGGGCCAACTGTCCAGTTTCATAAATCCAATAAGTAAAGAATGATAATTTTTCATTCTTTTATGAGAGAATAAAATCGTTTCGGCGCTTCAAAGTTTTATATTTTCGACTATAATCTAAAAACAATCACAGTATTATAGTTAGTGGAAATCCTAATGTAGAACACGTTTTCTTTTCTTTTTAGAAAACTTGTTTTTTCAAAGCTCACACATGTGGTTCACTATTTAATCACTTTTTCTGCGATTCCTCCAGAGTTTTCTGTTGATTCTAAGGGGAAAAAAAAGTAAATTCGTCTTAACAAAAACACCAATAACATAGATATGTTTGTTTAAAAAAAAACATTAAGCAAAAGATAACACTGGAAGAGAAAAAAATAACATGTGCGAATGTATATATATACACAAGGAAAATAAAGTGGCCGTGTGCACAACATCCGTGTAGAACGGAAACTCGCTGCGTAATTTCGCCGCACAGCTTATAAATCTCGCGTTGAGATTAGGATGCTGCTACCACTTTGATGTGTTGTGTCTAGAACGTATTTTACCTAAACAACGTGTTTGCCAGATAAGTAGATTGAATGGGCTAAAAAAAAAAAGAATAAGTCAAATGACGTGACAAAAAAAAAACCTTGGTCTATTTTTGTTTTTTTTTTAAATAATAATCCCTGGTCTTCTGTGAGACGGTTGTTGGTTTAATTAGGACATATTGTGTATGTGTTGTTGTTTTTTAAGTTTCATCCTACACACGTTGTTTTCAATGAGTGCAGAGGTTTAACACTGTTTGACGTGTAGAGTTTTATAGATTACTATGACTCGTTTTTTATTTTTTCCCACGGTGACTGTAGGCATGGATGATGGACCTGCTATCCTAAAAATTGGCCATCCCAAACATACGATCCTCGATATTAGTAAACGTGGTTGTCAGAGCAGGTAGGCCCTGCGTGCGGGGGAGATCGAGCGTTTATTTTTAAGACTTTGTGAAAAGAGAAAACTGGCGACTGGGTCATGATGGTTACTTTAGTTTATCTATGGGATGGTGGTGGGGGTGGGTGTGGAGAGACTGACGACACCGTTAAATCCAGACCATGGTAGGATACCTAATAGGTCACCGTGGTTGTTTTTTTCCCCCAGTAGAAATAGGGCGAATTTCGTGTATTTACGTACCGATATTGATGTCACATGTACGCCTACATATGTGTGTATGTGTGTGTGTGTGTACAACACGTGTACACACACCCCTGTGTAGACTTCAAAGGCACCTGGCTGCTGTGGGTGGAGTCCGAGACGAGGTGTAAATCAGACACAACTTTACAACTAGAGACTATTTCAATGTTTTTTTTTTTTCAAGTAGCCTCGCCCCCCACCCCCACCCCCCTGCAGCGCCCATCCTCTATCATGGGGTGGAGGATCTCATGAAGTCAATGTACACGTCACATGTCTGTACACGTCATATGTTTATCTATTGATCTTGCATCAAACCCAAAACTAATATCCAAGCAGTAATAAACGTTAACAGGTGAGACTTCTGGGGGGGGGGGGTGTGGGAGGAGGAGGGTTAAACAGGTAAGGTCAAAGCAACCTGGCATCGTATATACGGGACTACTACAAGTCGGCTATTAGGTAACTCAGGTAACTACTAGCACCAACACCGGCGGCGGAACGAAATATTTTAATGGGGGGCAAGCCAAAATTCAAGGGGGGGCGCCGCCCCCCCTTGAAAATTTAAGGAGGGGCATGACAAAATATGACCGAAAGACATATTTTACCCCCTTAATTCTATAATAGAATATAGTAATTCTGTAGCATGTATTTAATTGATATTATTAAAAAAATAATATATTAAAAAAAGATAAAAATGAACATTGAGCACTGTTTACTAATTTAATAGTGAAATTAGATCAGAAAATTACTGATAATTTTCATGAATGATGATGAATATGAAACCGGAAACGGGAAACTCAATAAACAGAAAGTAATTTATGAAAAGATAATAAATAATTGTATTTTCTTTAAAAATTACATTAGCCGTCATTCGGTAGATGGCAATACTTCTCTATACTTATAAGACGCATTTACTATCTGTCTGTCTGTTCCCTTAAAACTCAAGATCCAGACAACCAAATAACGTGAAATTTGATACACGCAGTGGCGTAACCGGGGGGGGGGGGGCAGGGGGGGGCTTGAACCTCCCCCCTGGCCAAATCATCAATACATAATTTACGTTATAAAGTTACAAAAAAGACTGTCAAACTGACTTTTTTCAATATGTGAGCCCCCCCCCCCCCCCCCCCAGCATTTTTTGCTGGTTGCCCCACTGGGTACACGTACACAAAATTACCAGGGGAATGTTCTTAAACAGGTTTCGTTCCATCTCAATGGGTACTTTAATTGCAATTAATTATTTTGGATATCAAAGACATGAAATTTGGCAAACTTTTACCCCGATTTCAGGTTTTACGAGCTTCTCTCCCACATAGCTAACTTACTATAAATATGATCGGTACGGGGAACCAAATATCACATTACTTACTACATTATTACATTCCATTCCTTCATCCATAGGAATTGTCATCTTTTGATACAGTCATGCCTAAAAGAGAGAGAGAGGGAGAGAGGGAGGGAAAGAGGGAGAGAGAGGGAGGGGAGAGAGAGGGAGGGAAAGAGGGAGGGAAAGAGGGAGGGAAAGAGGGAGGGAGGGGAGGGATAGAGAGAGGAACTGCCAAAAATGTTGTGTATCACATTGCTTTAAGATAAATGTACCCTTTTATTGCAATTTGCATGCAAATAAACCCTTTCTTACGCGTTTTATTTTAAATCTTAATTAAACGTCAAATTGCGCTTCTTAAATAAACAGAAAACATTATTTTAAACCCGGGCAAAGCCGAGTACTTGCAACTAATTTTAAAATATGCCACAACAACTCTCAATAATGTGATTACTGTAAAATGTCAATTAATTATAATTTCTTTCAAATATTAAATTTAAGAAATAAATCATATGAATTATGAAAATGAAAATGATACATATAAACTAAAATGAATTACAAAGTTAAAAAAATTAAAATTTTAGGGGGGGGCAGACTGGAAATTCAAGGGGGGGGGGCGGAGCCCCTCCTTAAAAGTTTTAGAGGGGGCCGCTGCCCCCCCTGCTCCGCCGCCAGTGAGCACCAATGATACTTAAACCCAGTGATGTATGGTATCTGTTGCTGTGCGTTAAGAATGACTGTCCTGTAACAAATAATTTGGTTGGTCTGGAATTTCATGATGAGAATGCTGAAATTACGTACATGCGTGTTGAACGGGAGAGTGTGTTTACTATTTGAAAGAAGGGCATCTAATGAACGTTAATGTATTTGTATTGAGGGGAGGGGGTATTAATGTTAAATAAGATGATTTATTGAAGAAGGTATTTCGGAAGTTATTAAATGATATTTAAGAAGGTACTTCGGAAGTTATTAAATGATATTTAAGAAGGTACTTCGGAAGTTATTAAATGATATTTAAGAAGGTATTTCGGAAGTTATTAAATGATATTTAAGAAGGTATTTCGGAAGTTATTAAATGATATTTAAGAAGGTATTTCGGAAGTTATTAAATGATATTTAAGAAGGTATTTCGGAAGTTATTAAATGATATTTAAGAAGGTACTTCGGAAGTTATTAAATGATATTTAAGAAGGTATTTCGGAAATTATTATATGATATTTAAGAAGGTATTTCGGAAGTTATTACATGATATTCCTACAGTGTCATCTGTGTTATTGTTGATGTTGGAAGCCACGGGACAAGTCTCGATACAATAAACACATATCGTTTGTTCAATATTGATTTTTCAACGTCACCAAACCACTTGTAATATTATCATGTTTACAATATATGCATGTAAACAGAAAAACATACCACTATTTTTCAAATATTTTTCACGTGAGCTTCTCCCCCCCCTTCCCCCCTCCCCCACCCTTTTTTTTTCTATCTCTCCCTCAATCAATATTTTTTAATCTATCATAATTTATACTTACCTTTGAACTCGCTAAATAATGTGCACATTTGTTATATGAAAAATTTAATCCAATACTTATTTATTTATATAAACTATATACATAATTATAGAATGGAAGAATGTGTAAGAATATGTGATTGCATATGGCTCAACCAAAAGGCCTCACAGTCAAAGGGCCTAACAGCCAAAGGGCCTATTTCCATCATTGATTGCTATAAAATAGTATACTTAATGGGCACCGACAGTTCCTTTTACCTGGAGCCCCCAGATGTTACTGAAAGTCTTTGCCAAAGGCCGCGGATATCAAACTCTTGGTTGTTTTTAACGAAAATCGTAGGTCGCTGCGTATCCCCGCATAACCTTTCCCCGTACACTTTGTGGTCCCCGTACACTTTGTGGTCCGCGTACCACCAGTTAAGAACCGCGGGCCTAATGCCTCCACAGACCTTAGAGAGGCTCTGATAATAATATTTCGAATACTTCAAATGACATAAATATATAAGGCCATATAGTATGATTTAATATAAATGCCTGTACATCATTATAAGAATTTCAAATGATTCATTTAACATTACAAAGGGGGTAATACATATCAGACTTATTCTATTAAAAAAATACGGTATGCTATTTACAATATTTTTTAAAATTCTCATTGATTGGTTGATTGATTTACTATATCTTTAATGATGAAGGAAAACAAATGAGTGTACACAAATAATAATAATAATAATAATAAAAAACATGATTTAGTAATACAGAAGTAAAGTCTTACCTTGTGTTTTTAAAGAAAATTACAGACATCAAACGTTAGTAAAAAAAATTGTTGAAGTCTGTCGATTTTGTGAATTATTTTGGTTTGGTCCAAAATTCAAAAGAATGTCCAATACTTGTTTGATATTTACACAACTGGTGTTTGTATAGCTGCACACGTCGTCTGCTGTCACTGATTACATAACAAGAGCACATTGGCTGAGGCCGGTTCACTTGTTGTAACAGACTCAGGACAAGCCTGTTCTTTATAAAACAAACATTGGGTGAAGTGGGCTGGATGTATCAGTCTTTTAACTCAGTTATTTCAATAAACCACGTCTTCCTTCCTTCCGATCATGGATGTTTAAATGCACGACTTAACTCTTCGGTTTAGAGATTAAAATGATAACACACGACTATGAGAATAAAATAGCCCGCCACACCTAAAAAGATCAGCTGACATACGTAGAAAAAAAAAGGGGGAGGTGGGGACGTGATTCAAAAAAAACCCACACAACAACACAGCAGACGACAAGGTCACGCCATAGTCGAGTAACTCTATCTGACTCAAGGGATATAACCACTTTGACGGAAGAAGAAAAGAAAAAAAAAAAATAAATGTCTAATCGATCGGTTAAAACTACGCCTGAATATTGTCCCCCCTTTTCAGAACTGTTTAACTAGGTAACCCTGATATAGGAAATGAACATATTTTTTTTGTTGGTATTTGTTTTATGTTAGTTACAGAATTTGTGTAGCTTTTTTTTTAAATCGTCCAAACTAATCCTCATAATAAATGATAACGAACAGAATATTTAATATAGAAACAATCGTATGTGTGTGAGTGCAATATATAATTGTGTGTTTATAACTGAAAACTGAAGAAGGAATGGAAGATGTGATTTGAGATGTGTGTGCGTGGGTGGGGAGGGGGTAGTCAGTGAATGTGAGGGAATTTTTACTTAATTTTATGCAGTTCTGTCTCTGGCTGAGACTGTTATGGGGGTGGGGGGGGGGCACGATTTTGCAGGCGGGATCTCTGATTTAGGTCGGTTAGAATTAAAATATCCAACTCACCCCCACCCTTCACAAAGACACCTTTCCCTTTCCGTATCGGGGAGTGCGGCGGGAGAATGTGATGGGAGTGTGGCGGGAGAATGCGGCGGGAGTGTGGCGGGAGACTGGCTGGAGAATGTGGCGGGGAGAATGTGGCGGGGGAATGTCGCGGGAGACTGTGGTTGGAGATGTGGCGGGGGAATGTGGCGGGAAAATTTGTCGATAGTGTGGCGGGTCCGCGGGAGAATGTGGTGGGGGAAAGTGATTGGGGAATTAGCCTCAGTTGCCTCTCCCAGAAGGCCGCAACAGCCTGTATTGATCTTTGTAGCCTCTAAAAAAAAAACCTATTGACGATTCAGTGAAAGATTTACATAACTGCCTCAGCAGTGATTATAGGTTATTACAGGATTATTGTACAATCTATTTGTTTTTTTAAAAAGGCATTTCGACACTTCCTGTAATCAGCATCATTATGAGGTGATATTAGCTGGTGAAAAGGTTACGTTTCCGAACTGCGTGGGTGCGGGTCTAACTAATCTCATCGAAACTAATCAATTTTACCCTTCGTGGCGCCTCCACCCTGGCCCGTTCTTATGCATTTGTGTGTGTGGGGGGGGGGAGGGGAATAAGCTGAGAATGTACATGTTTGGTGGCCCATGACAAAGGTACCTGTCAGGGGAATAGCAGTGGCGTAGGAAGGGTACTAGGGGCTGTGAGGCCGCACAGGGCGCCGAATTAGGAAGGGGCGCCGAAAGGGTCGTTGAATGTTTTTTGCACTTTTCAGAGTGGGATGAGGGTGCCAAAAATGTAGCTCACACAGGGCGCCGCAATAGCTAGCATCAGATCTGATAGGTCTTAGTACTGGAAAAGGAGGGGGGGGGTCTTTGGTTGTGTGAGCGGAGGATTTAAGTGTAGCCCAGTTTGTCTATCGGTTCTGCTCTCTTGAAAGTTTAGTTTTCTACAGTTGAAGAGATATAGACAGAGTCTACATAAATGTCTCCTCTGATTGTATAGATATAGACAGATTCTACTTAAAGGTCCCCTCTGATTGTAGAGATATAGACAGCTTCTACTTAAATGTCCACTCTGATTGCAGAGATATGGACAGTCTACTTAAATGTCCCCTCTAATTGTAGAGATATAGGCAGATTCTACTTATATGTCCCATCTCATTGCAGAGATATAGACAGTCTACTTAAATGTCCCCTCTGATTGTAGAGATATAGACAGAGAATACTTCAATGTCCACTCTGATTGCAGAGATATAGACAGAGACAAAAATATGTCCCCTGTAAAGACAAACAAATAATCAAATGTAAAATTCAACAACGTTGACACGTATTTAAGAGAAAAATATTTGTTTAAAAAAACAAGCAATTTAAGTCTTTTCCGTTTCGGACAAGGACATTTTAGAGCATTTTTAATGAGAGGGAAGTAATCATGTTGAATAACTGTTACAAAAATAAATAATGATTACGCCCCTTTGATTAGCTTTTATTATTTATATTTAAAATATAAGCAAAAACGGTACATAAGAAACTCTTATATTTTGGCCTTGGGAGGTCAGATTGCGAAATGGATTTTTGATGTACACTTGGCAGGCCAAGGCCTACAAAATGATATATACATCATGGGTCTAGGACTTATGGTTGCTGAGATCTAGGGCGCTCCTTTGTTAATATAGCTTATATAGTAAAACTGTACTTAATACGCCCCCTTTTTCGGCCCTTAGAGATCCTATCGCGAAATGAACTTTTGATGTACACATGGCAGGCCAAGGCCTACAAAATGATATATACATCATGGGTCTAGGACTTATGGTTGCTGAGATCTAGGGCGCTCCTTTGTTAATATAGCTTACATAGTAAAAACGGTACTTTATAAGCCCCCTTTTACGGCCCTCAGTAGTCAGATCGCGAAAAGGACTTTTGCTGCACACATGGCAGGCCAAGACCTACAAAATGATAAATACATCATGGGTCTAGGACTTATGGTTGTTGAGATCTAGGGTGATGACGGACAGACAGACAGACAGACAGACAAAACGGGGACAATAGAGCATTTTTTTTTTCGAAAATGCTCTAAAAAGAGCAACTAAGCCATTATAATCGATTTTCAATAATCTATGCCAGGAACTGTTCCGTCCTGATCACCAGTAACCTTGGGTACAATCAATAGAGTTGCGTGCCCTTTGATATGTTGACTGACGCCCTCGTAAACATTCACTTCACAAACAACGGCAACAGAACTCAACTTTTACACTGAACTCTTTGTAGTCTTTGGAATATGTGTGGAAGAACGAGGAGAAAACAAAGTGTAATTCTTACACAAGGTTGCAATATGTAACAATGACAGCAACGAATCTTAATTTCCTTGTTAACTTTGTACTCATTGTTCAATTTTTGTATGTTCTATTCATCATTTCACTCTTTGTTCCGTTCATCATTTCACTCTTTGTGTTATTCTTCGTTCCCTTCTTTGTTCTATTGTAGCTTATTGCCCGACTTTCGTTTTACCATCGAATATTCTTCTGAAAGGAAACTATATTGATTCATGGATTTGGCTTATTTTTTTTTTCTTTTCCGTCGGGATAAATTTATTGTTGATTTCATTTCGTTGTCGATCTAACAAGAGTCTGTCAACAGGTTGTTTTTGTTGGTTGGATAGTTTAACCTAATTTGTCAGCTATTGTTGGAGTTTGTTTTTCTTATTTCTCCCTAAAAATAAATTTTCAAATGACCAAAATGTCTTTATTGTTCCCGCGTTTCCCGGAACTTTTAGATCCGAGATTTCCAAAAACTGTGTGCATCCTGTAAGACATTTTAAAGTTATGGCTGGGCGGCGGGAAAAGTCTATTTTTAATGATCGTTTTATAGCTTACAGCTATATTTCAATGAGCTATTCTGACTGCATTGGTGGACTGGGTCTGAAAATATTGGTTTCTAGCAAGGGATTGAGACCCAGTCTATGATACCAAAATTTGATTTTGTTATCCGATGAATACATTTTGGGGTATGGTGGGGCACAAAGTTAAACGTTCATAGGGTTAGCGTACCATGACGCTAGCTTACCATGGGGGCTAGCTTACCATGGGGGCTAGCTTACCATTGGGCACATTTACTTAATGGCCAGTCCGGCAATGTTTAACTGTATTTTTAATGCATGAAACTGTTGACATTTGTTAATGTAAACGAGATTAATTAAAACATTAAAAAAAAAACATATGCCACAAAGTTAATGTGTCACATAACTTTACACAAAGCGAGCGGCTTTAGTTTTTGTTGATACGCAGTGGCGTCACTTACACAATGTTCAGCGGGGGTTTACGAAATTTAAATCTTAAGTTAAAGTTTGTAGATTGTAGTACCGAAACATTCAGATTAGGATACATTTTTCTAAATATTCCTTCAATCTTTCGAAACTTATAAAAATAATTCGAAAATATTAAAAATTAACAGAGAAAATAACTTTGTCTCAATGGTTTTTAAAAAGTCTAAAATATAACATGTTGATTATTTCCTTGAAGAAGAAAATTTGACTTCTACAGTCTTTTTGAAAATACTTGAGACCATCGCTTGTTTTCTATTATTAAGAAAATTAAACCAATGGTAGTGTGATAAAGAATTTCGCAATAGGAATAATTGTTAAATGTTGAAACAAGACAATAGCAGGCGCTGTTGTAATTATGGGAACATACTAATTATGGACTAAGTAGCCCCTCAACCGTGAGACACTTTTAAAAAAGGGAGTGGCCAGTGGGATGGGGGGAAGCAGTGCTGAACCTAGGGATTTGGGGGCCCGGGGGGTCTTGGCCTCTTTGGGTCCCCTGCATTTTGACATTCGACACTATTACATGAGAAAATGTACTTAATATTAAATGTAAACAAGAATTTTGGGGGCTCCCCTCAAGCTGGGGCCCGGGGGGGGGAATTTCGAATTTGGACCCCCCCCCTTCCTCCACCATAGGTACGCCTCTTGGGGAATGCATCGACAAGAAAATAAAAAAAAATCACCATGTAATGTTATAAAATGAAAATGCAAAAGCGGTTTTCGTTTAATTTTTATTTAGCATTTATTATCTTGAATCAGTTTAACTGTTACTGCATGTTAATTTAAACACAGGTTACAGACGGTATTTCTAGACCTGTCGAGTAAGGACAACCTTCTAAGTAGGTCAGGGAAATCTGTGTGTGTGTGTGACTGTGTGTAAAAGATGTGTGTGGGGAAAGGAGGGGTCAGTGCTAAGTATGCCTTAAAAATCATGTGGAGTTAAGCGGAATATTAAAAATGAAGTTAACATTAAATAAAAAGCAATGTGTACTGGTTCAAAATCCACAGGGTATTATTGTTGGAAACTAAATGAGTCATTCTGTGATGGTTGTACAGTGTACAGTGTCTATTCTGGGTTGGTATGAGACAGACTGTTTAATATGCTGTCATTTAGATCAAACATTGTTACATAAGAGATACAATGAATAAGAGATACAATGAATAAGGGATACTATAAACATGCAACAGTAAACACCCAATCAGGGCCTTCGTCATCTAATTTTGGGCCAATGAGAATTCCTACCGGCTGGGAAGGACCCTTTAATCATGAACACCTATGGTTAAGATTAAATGGCATATGGATGTACGTGATGGGTCCTCTGGCCAGGGTCCCCAGACAAGTGTTGATGTGTGGTTGCCCTGATTAAATAAAAAAAAAATAACAACACAATAATGATACAATAGATAAATATACAATAAAGATACATTAAATATACATTAAAGATGCAATAAGAAAAAATGTGTTGATTTTTGTTTGCTCAATCACAATCATTTAAAAAAAAAAACACAAAAAAATACAATAAACATAAAATGTAAAATACAATATCGATCATAAGGACACAATTTAATTTAAATACAATAAAGATCAAATATAGAACAATACAGATCATAAAGATAAAACTTAAATACAACAAATATACATAAAAATACAGGGCAGACATAGAGACATTTCGGGTTTGGTTTGACCACTAGGCAGTGTCATGCTTCTAGATGTTACTCTGTAAGTCAACTTGCCATCTTAAATTCTCTCGACTTATACACAGGCTAGCACTACATCTTTGACTCTTTGTATTTCAGTATAAAATGTCAAGTTCTCCTACGTTGTTTTTAAAAAAAATGACTACGACAATTCCATACATTTAGAATCATTCTGCAACAATTGACATTAGTTTTTGCACCAATTGACATTAGTTTTCTTTTTATCTTTGCATTTTGACTTCGATAAAATGTTTTGGAAAAAGTTTTTAATTTATTTCAAATATTGAGATGAAATTTCAAATGTCAGTAATTTTTGGGCAGCATTATTATTGTTATTTTTTTTTTTTGTTGTTTTCAAACTCAATACTCTTTAAACATGTCGTCTGGAAAACGTTGTCCACGTTTAAACTGTAATCGATAAATTCTCCTCCGGGTAACGGCCGGCTGGTGACACGTAGTCCGACATTCTTAAAGCTCATTAATTATTGATCGTTTGTTTTTCCAGGAACATTTTGTCAGTGTGTTCTTTATTTGCTTTGTCCTCACTGTTGTTTGAATTACATAACCAGGCACAGAGCCAAGGTGTAGTGTTTTTTCACTTGTCTAGAATACATGACCAGGCATAGAACCATGGTTTATAGTTTTTCACTTGCCTAAAATACATAACCAGGCGTACAGCCTTTTATACAGGCCCCCCCTCCCCAAACTTCCTTTTTACACAGGCCCGCCCAAACTTACTTTTACACAAGGCCCCAAGCTTACTTTTACACAGGACCCCAAACTTACTTTTATATAGAGCCCCCAAACTTACTTTTTACACAGGGCCTCCAAAGATGTATGAAGGGCTCTGTAAATAAATATGACAATGTAGGAGTTGAAGTGGAAACTTGTTGAACAATAAACAAGCAATCTAAGCCTGGACACAGGACGTGTTAGAGCATTTTCGTGTTATAAGTAAGGGAAGTAAGTCATGTTGAATAACTGTTACAAACATAAATAATGAGTTACGCCCCTTTGTACGCCCCTTTGTTAATATAGCTTATATAGTAAAAAAACGGTACCTAATAATCTCTTTTATTCGGCCCTCAGAGGTCAGATCGCGAAAAGGACTTTTGATGCACACATGGCAGGCCAAGACCTACAAAATGATATATACATCATGGGTCTAGGACTTATGGTTGTTGAGATCTAGGGTGATGACGGACAGACAGACAGACAGACAGACGGGGACAATAGAGATCTAAAAATCAGATAAGTTAAAACAACGATATAAGCTGGGGTTGTTTTTATTTTTCCAAGCTACATCAAGTTTAATTAACAGCTCTCTTTTCTTTTCCTGAACACCTCTAGCAGATAAAAGAGAATGCGCTTTAATTATTTTGGTGAATAATAAGTAAGTACATCAATGAAGTCGTTTTTTTTAAGCAATGTTTGACGTTAGAGTCCACTGACTTATGGGACACGCTGAAGTACAATAAAGACTAATTGTAGACATTTTAAAGACAAAACTTTCAGGTTTATTCTGTGACCATTCGTGTGGAAATAATAATTATCGATGCAGAAGTGTTTACTGCAAATTGTTATAAAAATATTAATTGAATATTGATTTTTATAAACACTTAGCTCTGCATTCATACAAAAAAAAACCGAGTCAGCTTTAGGTCTGTTGAGACCCAGGAGGTGAACAATTTTTGGGCCTCTGAAAAAAGGTAGACAAGGACAATAATTATGTATGCAATGTCATAATTTCACAGACCCGTGATTAAAAAAAGTAAGACAGATGCCGCCCCTGGCTAGCTGCAATATACGTTCCACCCGGGGTAGGCCGCCACACCCCTCAGCCTTCCCCTTTTTTACGCCGCTGAATGCAAGTATAAATTCTGGTATTTGATTACGTCATTTCCAAGTCGTTGCCCTGGGCCAACGCCTGAGCCCCGCCTTTAAATCCACTTAGTTGCAAAATACACACAAACATAGACCCCAGTAAGGGCCGCTTTATCCTATAGGCACAGTAGGCACTGTGCCTAGGGCCCACGTACTTTTCAAGGGCCTACGAAAGCCAGAACATAAAGTGAAAACAAGTGCATTCTTGAAAAATGAAATCGGGGAGGGCTTACGACTTTGAAAGTGCCTAGGGCCTACGATGACCTTAAAACGGCCCTGACCCCACTAACGTTATAATGTCTCCATAAAAAGAAGCAGCTGTTGATCCGAATATCCACTACTTATTTTCTAACGTGGTTTATAGTTAATTGACCAAACAGTGTACAACAAAATAGAACCGATGAACAAGTGAACCAAACTTTAGTTATAATGAGTAATGACTAATTTCCATCATGTGTCTTGGTGTAATTGTTTCAAGTTCATATTATTAAATACGACAGAACCGTGGTCGCCATATAGTAGATAATGAAGACTTGACTAAGGTCACCTGGCTAAAGTAAACAGACCTGTTTGTTCTCAAAATGACTAATTGATTGTCAGCCGCACCGGACCTTTGTGACCCAGACCAGGTGACACAGTTTGCAAGTAGTGAAGCTATTAGTTTTGTTTAACTTGAGTTTATTCAGTGTTTCCCAAACTTTTGACATCTGTGTTCCCCATTATGTATTAAAATAATACTGTGTACCCCATTATGTATTAAAATAATACTGTGTTCCCCATTATGTATTAAAATAATACTGTGTACCCCATTATTTATTATAGTAATATTGTGTACCCAATTATTTATTGTAGTAATATTGTGTAACCCATTACTTATTGTAGTAATATTGTGTAACCCATTACTTATTGTAGTAATATTGTGTACCCCATTATTTATTGTAGTAATATTGTGTACCCCATTACTTTTTGTAGTAATACTGTGTAACCCATTACTTATTGTAGTAATACTGTGTAACCCATTACTTATTGTAGTAATATTGTGTAACCCATTGCTTATTGTAGTAATATTGTGTACAAGCACTATTCGTTCCAGAGAGTTGCTCGTTGTCATAAACTCTAGTATATTAAGTAGATTGTGATTGTAAACCTATTTCCTGATTAATACAATTTACGTCAAATTTCTAGGCATTTTACTACCTCATCCAAAACCCAGTAACGTTATTGCACTTCAAATGTTCTACCACTTCCATAAACATAATATGACGTTAAATGTTCTACTACTTCCATAAACATAATATGACATTAAATGTTCAAACACCTTCATTAATGGTAAATTACCTGAAAGGTTCTGTCACCTCCGAAAAACGTTAAATCACTACAAATGTTCTGACACCTCCCTAAACGTTAAATCAGTACAAATGTTCTGACACCTCCCAAAACGTTAAATCACTACAAATGTTCTGACACCTCTCAAAACGTTAAATCACTACAAATGTTCTGACACCTCCCAAAACGTTAAATCACTACAAATGTTCTGGCACCTCCCAAAACGTTAAATCACTACAAATGTTCTGACACCTCCCAAAACGTTAAATCACTACAAATGTTCTGACACCTCTAACGCTTAAAGTTTTAAAAGTGTAACGACCTCTGCGCTGAGTGGAACGTCCACTGTAATTAATTCGATTAATGATGATCTGAAAGTGAACTGGATTAATGATGATCTGAAAGTGAACTGGATTAATGATGATCTGAAAGTGAACTGGATTAATGATGATCTGAAAGTGAACTGGATTAATGATGATCTGAAAGTGAACTGGATTAATGATGATCTGAACGTGAATTGGATTAATGATGATCTGAACATGAATTGGATTAATGATGATCTGAACGTGAATTGGATTAATGATGATCTGAACGTGAATTGGATTAATGATGATCTGAACGTGAATTTAAGCAACTAGAAATCTGCGTGTTGACAGATTTATCATAACATGAATATATTAGCGATACCAGACAAAACAAACCGCCGGGGCTGGGGGTCGGGGAAATAAATGAAGATCTAGTTTGTCAATATGCGGTCAGTGTACTTGACGTAGACAGGACAGTTTGTTTACGTTTAAAGACTCATTAAAACTTCAACGGTGTTTCATATCTGTCAGTTTTCTAACGAGCAGTCTTTTTTTCCCCCCTTCATTTTTACCTAATTAACGACAGTCGTGATGTACACAGAGATGAGAGATACCACCTAAACAATGACAGTTGTGATGTACACAAGAGATACCACCTAAACAATGACAGTTGTGATGTACACAAGAGATACCACCTAAACAATGACAGTTGTGATGTACACAAGAGATACCACCTAAACAATGACAGTTGTGATGTACACAAGAGATACCACCTAAACAATGACAGTTGTGATGTACACAAGAGATACCACCTAAACAATGACAGTTTTGATGTACACAAGAGATACCACCTAAACAATGACAGTTGTGATGTACACAAGAGATACCACCTAAACAATGACAGTTGTGATGTACACAAGAGATACCACCTAAACAACGACAGTTGTGATGTACACAAGAGATACCACCTAAACAACGACAGTTGTGATGTACACAAGAGATACCACCTAAACAACGACAGTTGTGATGTACACAAGAGATACCACCTAAACAACGACAGTTGTGATGTACACAAGAGATACCACCTAAACAAAGACAGTTGTGATGTACACAAGAGATACCACCTAAACAACGACAGTTGTGATGTACACAAGAGATACCACCTAAACAATGACAGTTGTGATGTACACAAGAGATACCACCTAAACAAAGACAGTTGTGATGTACACAAGAGATACCACCTAAACAACGACAGTTGTGATGTACACAAGAGATACCACCTAAACAACGACAGTTGTGATGTACACAAGAGATACCACCTAAACAACGACAGTGATGTACACAAGAGATACCACCTAAACAACGACAGTGATGTACACAAAGATACCATCAACACTTTAAAGACAATGTTTGTTCTAATTCCCTGTGCACTGAGACACACCAGATACGACAGAAATCACTACCTGAATTTGTTTTGTTTTTTAATGAGATTTAAAGTTTTCCACCAAGTGCACTCGGTCGCTTTGATGTTTATCGCCATTATTTAACCGTAACCAAAGATTGAGTTGTAAATCGTATAGGAATACAAATAAAGACATACATGTACTTATGATATGTTTCATACCAAGCGCCCTCATAAATTCATACTAATGTTGCCAGATTAGGCTTGACTAATTCTTATCAACTTATATATAAATAATGAGATAGAATAGTGATAATAGGTCACTGTATTAAACAGTACTTTGACCCGATGGGAAAACCACAGTGCTAGACTGCTAGTGTAAACCTTTCAGAAGAGTGAAATGTAAAAAGTCGATTAGAATGCGGCTTCTGGGCGTGGCATAAGGTTACCCTGGTCGCCGTCTACAATGGCGGCCACTGTAAGCAGGAGCGGCTCTTCAAGAGTTGTCTCTCTGGGGGGGGGGGGGAGCACATCGTGTGTCTCTTGAAGGAGTGCATGATTTTTGTATCATTAATGCATTCAGCGTTTTTGAACTTCTGACACTTTTATTATTTATTATGGATTAAATAGTATTTAAATTAAAGCAATCAAAATGTTAGTATTTTATAAAATTTTTTCTTCGTTAAGGAAGTGCGCCAACGTTTATTAATAAAAAAAAAAGAAATTTCTTGAAATGTTCATTTGTTCTTTCGCAAATATCATTGAAGTGCTTAATGTTAGTCGGATTGGTCCTAGTTCACTACCATAGTTACTGACCTTACATACTTACTGATAGGTATCGAGAGATACTTTAAGACAATGTTAATATTAAGATGGCATTTAGAGTTGGTAGACAGTAAGTAAGACATAGATAAGTCAATGAATATATATATGTATATATATATATATATATATATGTATATATATATACATATATATATATATATACATACATATATATATATATATATATATATATATATATATATATATATATATATATATACATCGATACAGGCAAAACTAGATAACAGATTTAGGCCTGTTTAAAATTGAACATTTCTAATATTTTAAAACCGCCTTTATGTTTAATATAACTATGTTTATCTTTTTCTCTTTTAAATTTCTCTTAAGCCCCTAAGGACTCATTGGTGTAGATGAAGTGTAGAATGTATCTGTTACAGTAACCACGGCATATGAAGGGATTGTGTTAGTCCCTACTCCCCCAATTTAAAACTTGGTGGACTTGAGGACTTTCATCAGGACCTGAAAAAAATCCCAAGATTCTCAGTGAGGCTCGAACCCAAGCCAGTTGACATTCAAGCGCTGTACACGGCACGACCCCCCCCCCGCCCCCACGCAAATTCTTCTTCTTTATTACAACTTTTTTTTGTTTCTAATTAGCCTGTTAGCTTTTATTGCTTTATTTTCATAAGTGTGACCCAGAACGATTTGCACCTGTTATAGCCAGTATCAATACGGCCAATATTATTTAAACTATCAGACCACATACAGCTCGACCCGGTATTTAGAAAACAAAAACCTAAAATAAAAAAGAACTGGATCAAATAATAAATGACAAACAAAGTAAAAAGAATAAAAAAAAACACGAACAGACAGAACAACGAAATTTCTCTGTTCCCGGATTTTATTTTTTTATTTTTCAAACTGTAGTATTTGGAGCATAACGAATGAAATAGGTCACTGCATTTACCTTGACAATGATAACTTTTGTCAAGGGATTGACTGTATTTTGAACGGGACTGTTTAAAAAAAATAGCATACATTGTAAAGTTTTCTTTAAATTTATCGGAGCTTGGGTTGGACTGAGCAAATATTTTCCAACGCCAATAATTAATTTTGATTTAATTCAATCAAAGTGGAAAAAAAAAATTATTAATTTAGAATTTTTTGTTCTTTGTGGAATTCGTTATTACTGTTTCATTAGACTTTCGCCTTCGTAGTTTTGTCAGAATAGTTTGTGTTATTTTAAAGACATTGTAAAGTGATACACTGTGAAGCTATGCAGTGTAAAGCAATACACTGTGAAGATATACAATGTAAAGCAATACACTGTGAAGATATACAATGTAAAGCAATACACTGTGAAGATATACAATGTAAAGCAATACACTGTGAAGATATACAATGTAAAGCAATACACTGTGAAGATATACAATGTAAAGCAATACACTGTGAAGATATACAATGTAAAGCAATACACTGTGAAGATATACAATGTAAAGTGACACTGTGAAGATATACAATTTAAAGCGATACACCACTGTAAAAGCGATACACTATTAGGTGATTCACTGTAAAGTGGTACAGTTTAAATTGATACATTGTAAAGTGGTACATAAAGCCATACACTGTAAAGTGGTACGGTGTAAAGGGATGCCGTGTAAAGCAGGCTACGAGCATGGGGCCACTCAGAGGTGTCATGGTGTTCTAGAGCAGTGCTTCTCAAACTTTTTGAAGTCACTGCACCCTTGGAACGCCAATCAATATGTCGCGGCCCCCCTATCTGATATAATGAACTGACAGTCTTTAAATAATGCTCGGAAACAAGTTATACCAAATTATTGGATAAGAAATGGGTAAAATGTTGATAGTTCCAATTGATATTTCCATTTGATATTTCCAATTGATATTTCCAATTGATATCTCCAATTGATATTTCCAATTTATATCGCCAATTGATATCTCCAATTGATATTTCAATTGGGATATTTCTAATTGATATCTCCAATTGATTTTTCCAATTGATGTTTCCGAAAGAAATTTCTAATTTCCGACTCCCATAAATCTAACCCAAGAACATATTTACAAAAACAACGCCGTGTTATTTAACAATTTACTTTTATACTGTTTGTTTTTAAAACATACTTATAAATCAATAAAGTAAATGTTGCAATGACTTTGTTAGTATCTTGTTGTATTCCTCATACTAGATGAATACCCCCCCCCCCTTTTTTTCAGTTCCCGGGCCTGTTCCATAAAACTATTATCCTATTAAATAACATTGAACATTTTTAGTTTTTAGCATCATCAGATGTGACCTTAGCAATAGTGTGATAATCTGAGCCTGGGGACGTAGCTGTAAATTCAGTGACAAAACGCTTCTTTCCCGGCTCAAGGTCGTGTTATGCAATAGGAGCCTTGTGGTACGGTCTATAGACTACCGATGCAGTGCTCAACCCCCTGGACTTGGCATTGGGTACTCTAAATAGTACTGCTATGCCCCACCTCTTTCCTTTTCCACCCCCCCCTTCCCCTTTCCTTTCCTTTCCAAGTGTATTATTTATCTTTATTAATTGCTGCCGTAAATATCCATTCAAAATATGATAAAAAGTCTGAAGACATTGTTTTTGAAGACTTAAAGATAAAGGAAGTGTGTTCCACTGTCACGATAAAGAAAGCACCTTTTACCACATGAACTGTATCATATGAGCTGTACCATATGAGCTGTACCATATGACCTGCATAAAATGAACTCGCGTTACCTTGAGATAATATGTCCCCTCCACAGCCGTCGCCTGTGAGTGATGTAAATCTCGTTTACAAAACAAAAAACAAAACAAAAGACGCCAGTTTACGTCGACCTTTGAAATTTAACCGCTACAGACGCCAACACTCAGGTCAAGTGTGTCCGTCAAGTGTCTCGGCTCCAGTGTGTCCGTCAAGTGTGTCTGTCGTAACGACAACTAGTTCAACAGGATGTAACACTGTGAGGACAACAAACCCAGTTGTATAGGTCGACCTGATAATTACTAGCAAATCTGTACCCGATCCTCGCTCAAAGTTCGGCCCCGTCCAAAAGGGAAGAGTCAAATACTCTGCCCCCCCCCCCCGCCCCCGCCCCCACTACTGACACCTTTCTCCAGATCCATTCATACCATTCGCTTTCAACTTGGTCATCCCTCAATCACACCACCCATTCCATACCAAAAACCTATAACCCCCCCCCCGTCCCAATACTAATCTCCTTTCCCGACCCCTTCCACCCCACATCCCATTTTTTCCCTACCCAACAACTCCTACGTTCCCAGTCCCATAGGTGAAGAGCTTAAAACATTGCACTAGTATATAGCTCCTATGTAGTATAATTATAATTTTCTTCACAAATAACGGCAAATATAAACTGTTGCCATCACCTAATGAGACGTGGTCTGAATCTTTCCCTTACATACTCCTTACATAATTTACTTCTTTTTACTTCGTGGTAAACTGAAAAAAATCTGTCGTTGCGGGTTTTACTCCGGGAGTGTTTAAGTCACCTGTCTATGTTTCCCGTGGTACTTCCATGGCAATTAAACTATCGGCTATTGTCACGGGTTGTGAGTAATTTGGCGAAAAATTTCCCACTTTATTCCAGCCCTTGCCTCGCAAAGCCACCCTCTAAAAGTAATAATACATATAATAGTATATGTTCCATTACTCCCACCCCTCCCTTCCTACCCCACCCCCGCAATTGCGTCATACCACAGGTGCTGGGATGAAAAGCGGCATCCCGACCAGGGAGCCGACGGCATAGAAAAATTGACCGAGAAATGTGAATTCGCACCTCTGTTGACCGCTCGGCCACTGGTCCACGGAGCGGCTATCTACAAAGGGTGAAACCCGCTCAGGAGTTCAGCTACGCTCGGCTTTTGTCGGTATGACGTACCGTCCCCCCCCCCAACTGATTTACAGGGAGCACAGATGATGATTGGTCAAGTGTATAAACGTATGGGAGTAACGTAGAATAATTTGGCATTCGACTGAGTGGTCTTGGAGTGACCGGTCGACAAAAGTGAGAGAGAGAGAAGAGAGAGAAAACGCCCTACCCTTTATCCATTTGTATTGGATTATTATTTTTACTGTTTTTGTTGGATTACCTTTGCTGCATTTTTACTAGCCTCCAGCTTCTGTTAAAAAAAGGACTGGTGCCTTTTATGTGAATAAATATATCTTGTAGTTGTTACACACGACTTGTCGAATTGATTATCGTCCCGTGTTGTACGTCTAATTACTGGTGAGACTGTGTGTGGCAGAAACACAAATAGAAACACGGGTCATCACTGAGTCGGCCCTCATACTTATCAATATAACACTAACGGCAGAGTCAAGATAACATATAACTGATATATCAACTACACATTATTTAGTTATAAATTTTGTAATTTCTTCATACTATGATGCGTACAATTAGAAATATATTGCAAATAATTAGGGTTTTACAAAAAACCGACAATCCCTACACGTAATGCTTGTAAAATGTTCATTTGTTATAAATTTAAATTCATAAATTTTAAGATTCATATTAATATCAACAAAGTTAACATCAACTTTTATTTCCAATGTATTCAAGAGAGATTCATTTAAATCAAACAAGCAATTAAGCCTGTTCCATTCTGGACACAGGACGTGTTAGAGCATTTTCGTATTATGTATCAGTACGTATGCTATCTTTCAGTAAATATTTGTAAATTTTGTAAATGTTTATAAATTCAATTGTGTAATGCATATATCTGAAAGTTTTAGCTTTCTTGTTCTTCTTCGACCTACATTTTCTTCTTGGTCATGAACAACTTCTGCTTCCTCTTCTTCTTGCAAAAGATCTACTGCACCGTTTCCTTTGACAGTCCAGTTGGCAACAAAATCAGCTAAGCATATTTCATATAACTGATTAGGTCGCTCTGCATACCTCTCAACTGGACCCTTTTTCAGGATGTCTGTACAAAGTTAACGTAACATATCTATACACACACACATTCATGCGTGTATACACACATACATACATTATACCTACCTACACACCTAACTACGCACATTTATACATGCATACTTAAATATATATGTAGACTCAATCTCATATACATATATACACATACTACATACATACCGACCCACCCACCTACCTACTGTCTACCAATCTATACAATATCTGTCTACTAGCCTTACATAACAATCTCTTATATTTTGGCCTTGAGAGGTCAAATCGCGAAATGGACTTTTGATGTACACTTGGCAGGCCAAGACCTACACAATGATATATACATCATGGGTCTAGGACTTATGGTTGCTGAGATATAGGGCGGTCCATTATTAATATAGCTTACATAGTAAAAAACAGCACTTTATAAGGCCCCTTTTACGGCCCTGAGAGGTCAGATAGCGAAATGGAAAAAAAAGTCATTTCTTGGTAGGCCAAGACCTACAAAATGATATATACATCATGGGTCTAAGACTTATAGTTGCTGAGATATAGCGTTCCTTTATTAATATAGCTTATATTGTAAAAAACGGTACTAAGGCCCCTTTTACAGCCCTGAGAGGTCAGATCGCGAAATGGAAAAAAGCTATTTCTTGGCAGGCCAAGACCTACAAAATGATATATACATCATGGGTCTAGGACTTATGGTTATTGAGATCTAGGGTGATGACAGACAGACAGACAGACAGACAGACAAAACGGGGACAATAGAGCATTTGTTTTTTCGAAAATGCTCTAAAAAATAACAACGCGCCAAATAAACTCTCGAACATGGAAGCGGCCTCTTTTCAGTACAATGATTGCACGCGCTCGATAAAATGGAAATAAAATAGGTCGCCGAAATGAAAATAAATAGCCATGGGCCTTTATAGGTGCTTCACTTGAGTAGTATGTTTAGTAGGGAGCGACCTATTATCGGATCGGTATCGGTATTGGGCCGATGTTGGTACTATCGGTTAATATCGGATCGGCCGATTTTTGTAGGGAGCGACCGATAGTCGGACCGATATTGGAACTATGGTTTAACTATCGGACCGGCCGTTTTTTTGGCTGCCGATACATTGTTTTTTTTTCAAAATTCTAGTAATTCTAAACTGGTTATGGTTTACAGAGTTAAAGTTTACTTACAGACTTCCAGTTTACTGTTCACCAGAGTGAAGTGATTTACTGGTATAATTAAGTTTTTTTAATTTTTCATACTTTTTAAAAAATCTGCTACAAGTAAATTCAGTAAAAATTACAAAGATTAACGAAGAAAATTATTTTAATTTCATCACAATTTTCACAAGTTAGTGAAGTTACAAATAAAAATTAATACGGTGTGAACTTACTTGCTGTTCAGTCAACATACATTCATTTATTTATTTGTGTCTATCTATCTATCTATCTATCTATCTATCTATCTATCTATCTATCTATCTATCTATCTATCTATCTATCTATCTATCTATCTATCTATCTATCTATCTATCTATCTATCTATCTATCTATCTATCTATCTATCTATCTATCTATCTATCTATCTATCTATCTACCTACCTACCTACCTACCTACCTACCTATCTATCTATCTATCTATCTATCTATCTATCTATCTATCTATCTATCTATCTATCTATCTATCTATCTATCTATCTATCTATCTATCTATCTATCTATCTATCTATCTATCTATCTATCTATCTATCTATCTATCTATCTATCTATCTATCTATCTATCTATCTATCTATCTATCTATCTATCTATCTATCAATCTATCTATCTATCTATCTATCTATCTATCTATATCTTGATATATTAATATATATATATCTATATATGTTGGCCTGTACGTTCAAAAATTAAGTCTAATATCTGTAACATGAAATATCTATACAGCTATACAGCTGTAAAATTTTAAGGCCAGATAAATATTTATTGCTTAAAAATATTATGGTTTACCAGGTACATTCTTTGCCCATATTTAGTCATATTAAGAATGTACTTTTCTGAAAAAAGTACAGTCCTGCAAGACGACCGAGAGAAATACCGGGCCTCGGTAAAAAGTGATTAGGTTACATGAATAAATACAAAAATGTGGATTAGTTAGGTCTGATACCCCTTCATAATACGAGGAGAAAGTACAGCCTGCCTTTTCGTACATTTCATTTGTTTGTTGTTGTTTTTTTTTACAGAGAAAATGAATTTTTTTATACATTATTTGAAGTTGACTCCCAACGGCGGGCTGATATAATTAAATAATAATCAATATGTAAGTAGGGATTTTTTTTTTTTAAATCTCTATAAAATATATCTGATCCGTCCGATGGAGGAATGATGCATTAAAACAATTGTATGATTCACATTGTCAATGTGACCTTAAAGATATGTGACATCGACCAGTTTATTAACAAAACGATTTTATGTACTGCTAGGTATTTACTGCATTATGGGTCGGGGGGGGGGGAGGGGTAGGAGGGGGGAGGGAAACAACGGCAGGGGAGATAATGTTTCTTGTAGCGTACATGGCCCTCGGATTACAAAGCCGTGATACAATATGTGCTTCTGTTTAGCGAAGATGAGTCATGATATAAAATTGTATTCAGAAATAATTTATTAGTCATTGTGGGAATAAAATCGAAATACAGACTTGTAATTGTAATCTACATTTAGTTACACCTTTAAGTCGGTTGTTGTAGCTCAGAAAAAAAAAGTTTTCTTTTTTTTCTTGCAGTGGTACAGTGAGTCATTGAAATTGGGAACCACTGTTATAGACTAGACACAGTACTTGAGTTGAGGTTCCTTAACAGTCTTTACTTTGGTCACCTGTAACTTACGGCTCTAGGCTCGCGCATGACAGTCACTCTAGGCCTCGCATATTACACTATCCACTGGCCTCACATATTACACTCGCCACAGGCCTCACACATTACACTCGACACAGGCCTCACAAATTACACTCGCCACAGGCCTCACATATTACACTCGCCACAGGCCTCACATATTACACTCGCCATAGGCCTCACATATTATACTCGCCACAGGCCTCACATATTACAATCGACACAGGCCTCACATATTATACTCGCCACAGGCCTCACATATTACACTCGCCATAGGCCTCACATATTATACTCGCCACAGGCCTCACATATTATACTCGCCACAGGCCTCACATATTACACTCGCCATAGGCCTCACATATTATACTCGCCACAGGCCTCACATATTATACTCGCCACAGGTCTCAATTATTACACTCGCCACAGGCCTCACATATTACACTCGCCATAGGCCTCACATATTACACTCGACACAGGCCTTACATATTATACTCGCCACAGGCCTGACATATCATACTCGCCCTAGGCCTCACATATTACATTAGCCCTAGGCCTCACATATTATACTCGCCACAGGCCTCACATATTACACTCGCCATAGGCCTCACATATTATACTCGCCACAGGCCTCACATATTATACTCGCCACAGGTCTCAATTATTACACTCGCCACAGGCCTCACATATTATACTCGCCACAGGCCTCACATATTACACTCGCCATAGGCCTCACATATTATACTCGCCACAGGTCTCAATTATTACACTCGCCACAGGCCTCACATATTACACTCGCCATAGGCCTCACATATTACACTCGACACAGGCCTTACATATTATACTCGCCACAGGCCTGACATATCATACTCGCCCTAGGCCTCACATATTACATTAGCCCTAGGCCTCACATATTATACTCGCCACAGGCCTCACATATTACACTCGCCATAGGCCTCACATATTATACTCGCCACAGGCCTCACATATTATACTCGCCACAGGTCTCAATTATTACACTCGCCACAGGCCTCACATATTACACTCGCCATAACCTCACATATTACACTCGACACAGGCCTTACATATTATACTCGCCACAGGCCTGACATATCATACTCGCCCTAGGCCTCACATATTACATTAGCCCTAGGCCTCACATATTACACTCGCCCTAGGCTTCAATTTGTACACTCGCCACAGGCCTGGCATTTTACACTCGCCATAGGTCTCACATATAACACCCGACTTAGGCCTCACATATGACACCCACGGTATCCGGACAAAACCCCCAGCGGACAAAACCCCCAGCGGACAAAACCCCCAGCGGACATAACCCCCAGCGGACAAAACACCCAGCGGACAAAACACCCAGCGGACAAAACACTCACTTAAAAAATATTATTTATTAATTAATCATTACTTTTATTATAAAATGTAATACCCCCCCCCCCCAATCTTTATTATAAAATGTAGAAAGTGAAAGTAGGTCAGGGCAGTTGGGACAGTCTAACGTAATTCGATATGAGACGGGTGGACAGAGAGGGAGACAGAACCCATTAACTTTAACAGGTAGGGGAATTTTAGACAATAAAGAATAGTGTCCCAGTAGAATTCCGGAAGATGCGCAGACGTGGGTAGTTCATGAGTTCAGGGTTAGGGGTGTACTACAATTGAATAAAGTTTAGAAACATAGAGTCGGTTTGGAGGAATTCAAGTAACATGAGAATTGCAATGTCACCTTTATTCTGCTATGTTCACCAAACTCTTAATTATGTATTGAATTGGGGTGGAACCAACAAACAGGAGACTTGAGAATGATAGGATATTTTGTCCAGCTAGCCTATATAAGAGAATGTAAGTTTAGTTCGGGAGGAATTGTTGAGCGTACTCGATTTGAAGTGTTTAATTTCCATATCTCATTAAGGGTTCTTTTTTCCTCGTAAATTTAGCTTTTAGACACAATTTGAAACAAGGCTTACAAATTTTACATCACATTCTTGTTATACATTATTAGCCGTTTGATATAGTCGGCTGCTGTATTGCCCTGTAGGATGTAAAAAGTGTAGCTTGTTCAATTCTAAGTTTGTTTTTTTTTACTCTAAAAATCTGACATTTAAAATAAATTAATATTTGGCAACACTGGAAGGCAGTGGTCCCCGGGCCCCGAATCGGCATCGGTCCGTGGATCGTATGGTTCTGGGGCGCCCAAGAAACATAAGATTATAACTCGAGCTTTTTTTGTGAATTTTTTAAAATTAATTAAGACATAATAATAATTTTAAAAGGGGCTAAAGAAAATAATAACTACGGCTATGTTTCATATTGAGCATTTATGATCAACAAAAACAGGTTTTAAATTCAAATTCATTTACATGATTTATGTGATTTACAAACCACCCGCTAAGCAGGTCATAGAAAGTTAAACTAATTAAAAGCTAATAATAATAAAAAAAATTGTAGCTGCAATAAATGGCTTAAAACAATATTGTGGGGGTTTTGTCCGCTGGGGGTTTTGTCCGCTGGGGGTTTTGTCCGTGGGGGTTTTGTCCGTGGGGGTTTTGTCCGTGGGGGTTTTGACCGCTGGGGGTTTTGTCCTACACTCGACACCCACCCTAGGGCTCACATATTACACTCGCCCTAGGCCTCACTATTACACTCGCCCTAGGCCTCACTATTACACTCACCCTAGGCCTCACATATTACATTCGCCCTAGGCTTGACATTTTACACTCTCCCTATGCCTCGCATTTACACTCTGACTGGTAAGTTTTAATTAAATTCATCCAACTCTTTAAAAAAGTATTACAACTATAATAAGAATGGTTGACTAACCGATGTAATTGACTGAATGTTGACAACCAAAATACATTTTACGTCACTGTCACACTACGAAACTTATCACCGGGCAACAATTTATTGACCCCATGACTGAGACGATATCACGTGTCAAATCTCACTCAGCGGTGTGTATGTGTGTGTCATCCATTTTATTTGTGCCGTTGAAGGAATTGATTGGTTGTTGTTGCGTGGGCGTACTTAATGAACTGAGACCAGACTGAATCATGAAATCTAAAATTGCATTGAAAAGGATGCAAGTAGGGTTCAGTCAAGCGCCTTAAAAGGGTAATTCATTTAGTCGACCATAATTATTCTATTTTTTTTCCAGCCTAGTAGATCAAACGTTTTCTGAACTTATTACTGAAAATTTAACACGTTTACGCTGAATACTGGAAATTATAAATATACAAGCTGCAAAATAACCACCATCTTGAAACTCTTTATGCAACAGTGATCGTGTTAAGAATTGGGTATATCCAGTGTCCTCCACAACTGACGTCATTGTTCAATGGATCAAAGTGTGACATCTAAGAAGAGGTGGATTCAGGGTGATTTAGACTTCGGGCGCCAACTAAAAAAATATATATGAGGGGGGGTGAACCAACTTGAAAAAAGCATAACATGGCATACAATATTTAGTTTTTTTTTAACATTAATAAAAATCAAGCGTCGAATGATTAGAAAAAAAAAAAACAAAAGATGAACATTAGGCCTTTGAGGTCGAGGCCCAAAAGCACGCCCTGTGTTAAATCTATGTTTAGGGGGCCCTTCTCAGAAATAGGGGGCCCGGGGCGAGGCCCCAGTGAGTGCAATGATAATCTATAACTGAACCTGATGGTTTGTCTACAACTGTGATATATATATATATATATATATATATATATATGTCAGTGCATGGACTGCACTATGCGACCCTACACTTACTACTGACAATGTTCCCCCCCCCCCCACACACACACCCCTTCAACAAACAAAATATCTCCACTGATAACTATCAACGAACTAACGTCACCCTGTTAAATGTTTTTACTATGCAGGAAATAAAAATAAGAAATGTTTGTCAAAAATGTTTAAGGATTAGGAGAGGGAGAGGGGGGTCTTGACATGCCAGTTACAAAAGCATTGTCATGGACGGGAGGTCAAACGACATAGAATAAGGATGTTACAACAAAAAAATATTATTATTGTTGTATTCAACTTTGATACCATGTTTGAGTTTTAAGACACCCGTTGACGTCATAAGGGGAAGTAAACGAAATAACAAGAGAAAATAATAATAATAATGGGGTCAATAATGACAAGGGGAAAAATAGTTCAATTTCCAGGGAGTTAGAACCCAGGGGCCATCGTGATATTTAATCTGGCTTCATTACAGACCAACGGTATCGCTGCCAACAGGAAAAAAGATTAAGGAAAACTGACTTTTTTTTTACTTCTGTTTTATACTAATGTTTTTTTTGGTACTCAGTGCTGAGTGAAACGAATAAACTTGTTATTTTTTTTGGTACTCAGTGCTGAGTGAAACGAATAAACTTGGTTTTTTTTGGTACTCAGTGCTGAGCGAAACGAATAAACTTTTTTAAAAATAATTTTTTAAGGGTTACCGTATTATTTTTTCTTACGCAGGCTAACTTGTGAAGTCCGTACACATAGGGCCCCGTACAAACTGGGGCCCTATTCACCGTGTCATACCAATAGGGCGATACAAACACAAACAGGGCCCTTTACACAAGGTCATACCAACAGGGCGATACAAACACAAACAGGGCCCTTTAGACCGGGTCATAAACAAACACAAACAGGGCCCTTTAGACCGGGTCATACCAACAGGGCGATACACAAACAAACAGGCCCCTTTAGACCGGGTCATACCAACAGGGTGATACAAACACAAACAGGGCCCTTTAGACCGGGTCATACCAACAGGGCGATACAAACACAAACAGGGCCCTACAAACAAGGATCTACTAACAGGGGCCAACAAACAGGGCCGTCTTATTCTATAGGCAACAGTAAGTACTGTGCCTAGGCCCCAGACCCACAGAAAAAAAAGAAGGTTTATATATTTAAATAAAAAAATGATTTCCTCCCCTCCCCCCATTTTGTTTAATTTTACTGTTATAATAGTAATCTGGACCCCGTCTTTCTTATAAGATATGAAGGCCCCCGGAAATGGAAACATTATTTATAACTATCCTGTCTATCTGAACATTGTTTCCTCGTAACCGGATTTTATTCTCAGCTGACGGACACAACAGGACATTCACCCTATTCTTTGTAAGGTCAACCACAGGCCTATAATAAATATACTTAAGGATCAAGTCCGTTTGGACAAGCCATTTATTATCCTGAGACAAAACACTCCATAGCTAATGGTCTGAAGTTGTAGGTCTCGAAGCAGTTAAATGCTTCGGATAAAAAATACAAAGCGATTCGCTGAGAATCATTTAGTGTATCTAGCGATTGCTCATGTTAATATGAATTAGTTATAAATATGTAACGGATAAAACATTGACAATAATTTACAAGCGAATTGGTGTAAACTGTATGTGATGAAGTAAGATCTGAAAGATCTCCGCCAGTGATTCTCAAACTTCATTGATACGCGAACTACTTTGAAAATGTTTCGGTTTTTGCGATCCAACCGTAAGAAAGAGAAGCTAAATGTAATTGTTTATTTTCTTGATGTAGTAGTTCTTGATGTAGTAGTTCTTGATGTAGTAGTTCTTGATGTAGTAGTTCTTGATGTAGTGGTTCTTGATGGAGTAGTTCTTGATGTAGTGGTTCTTGATGGAGTAGTTCTTGATGTAGTGGTTCTTGATTTAGTAGTTCTTGATGTAGTGGTTCTTGATGTAGTAGTTCTTGATGGAGTAGTTCTTGATGTAGTGGTTCTTGATGTAGTAGTTCTTGATGTAGTAGTTCTTGATGTAGTAGTTCTTGATGTAGTAGTTCTTGATGTAGTAGTTTTTGATGTAGTAGTTCTTGATGCAGTAGTTCTTGATACAGTAGTTTTTGATGCATAGTTCTTGATACAGTAGTTTTTGATGCAGTAGTTCTTGATTTAGTAGTTCTTGATGCAGTAGTTTTTGATGTAGTAGTTCTTGATTTAGTAGTTCTTGATGCAGTAATTCTTGATGTAGTAGTTTTTGATGTAGTAGTTCTTGATGCAGTAGTTCTTGATGCAGTAGTTTTTGATGCAGTAGCTCATGATGTAGTAGTTCTTGATGTAGTAGTTTTTGAGGTAGTAGTTTTTGATGTAGTAGTTCTTGATGTAGTAAATCTTGATCTAGTTGTTCTTGATCTAGTAATTATTTAAATTTTAGCAACAAAATCCCAATCAGTTTACGACCCACCAGAGGTCGAGAGTCTCATATTTTGAGAACCAAAACTCTTTACTGATCTTAAAATCAATAAATAAGTAAATTTATTTAAAACTAAGTTTGTCTAATAAACAATAATCAATCAATATAATATACCACCCTGTGCCTAACCAAGGGATTTTGGGGCTCGATTGTCTTGGCCTCTTTGGGGGTCACCTGCATTTTGACATTTTTCAGGGGCCCTTCTCAAGCTGGGGCCCGGAGGACTTTCGAATTTAGCCTCCCCTTCCCGCACCCTAAGTACGCCTCTGATACCACCTTTTATTAAAAAGCACATCCAGGTTATTAAGGATTTTATTTTTTTTATTTTTGAATGAAGACAATTGAAATTCGTAATGGGTAAAAGTTTCTAAAAAAATTCATAAATACACACTGGCCTATTTTGCTTCGTACATTCATCGTAAAACTTAACTAGAAAAAACACATAATCGAAGTTATAAAAGGGAGGTAATAATAAAAATGACAATATTGTACGATGTCTTAAAAGGATTGTCGTTCTTGGCTATGATAAAATGCTAGGCTAGAGTTAGATCACAAAGCATGACGGCTAGGATTTTCCTTATGCAAAAATTAATTGATTTATCCATCATTCAATAAATCAATAACACTATCCTATTGAAGTTCTATGTATCCCATTAAGTTGGCTATTTGCTATTAATAATTATTTTCTGTTGAAATGTTAGCTTTGACTTAAAAACAAAGAAAATATAAACCCCTTTTTTAAAATTCTTTTTTTTTTAAAAAAAAATAGTCTTTATAAATGTAATTTCAAAAGTATATCATAATGTCTTAGATCATACACAGATTTAGAACAAAAAAAGCTTAGCGCCAATTATGATTAAAAAAAATCTTTTTTAATCAACTTGCAATTAGTTCAATGACAGATTATTTCTAGAATACCTTATTTAATTTAGAGATGAAAAGACAATGACCTGCTATGGGCAGCTTAGTTTCATGCAATGATTTTGTCATAAATTACAAGAGATTATTGATTCGGGTCAGGACGGATTAGCCATAAGGCGATAAGAGCTATAGCTTTAGGCACTTAAAAAAAAATTGGCCTTGGTTGATCAGATTTGAAGGCTTCCTTAAAAATAGCGAGAAATCCAGATAAATGTTTTACAATTTATATAAAATGACATTCTGTGCAATGCAGAAGATGTTATAAAATGACATTCAGTGCAATGCGGAAGATGTTATAAAATAACATTCAGTGCAATGCGGAAGATGTTATAAAATGACATTCTGTGCAGTGTGGAAGATGTTATAAAATGACATTCTGTGCAGTGTGGAAGATGTTATAAAATGACATTCTGTTCAGTGTGGAAGATGTTATAAAATGACATTCTGTACAGTGTGGAAGATGTTATAAAATGACATTCTGTTCAGTGTGGAAGATGTTATAAAATGACATTCTGTTCAGTGTGGAAGATGTTATAAAATGACATTCTGTGCAGTGTGGAAGATGTTATAACAATGGGGATGACCATGATTCGTTCTCACACTTTTATTTAGTCTGTAAAAAGAATCAATCATTGATAGACAGAAGTAAACAACGAGTCACATACAAACAATCACACCCTACGTGTGAAAGACTGAGATAAGCACTTACAGATGATAAGAGAAAGAAAGCAAGAGAGAGAGAGAGAGAGAGAGAGAGAGAGAGAGAGGGGAGAGAGAGAGAGAGAGAGGAGAGAGAGACCAAGAGAAACTTAGATATCGAGAGACTCATACTGAGACACGGAGAAAGATACCCTGGAAATAAAACGCCGGAGACAGAGCAATGAACAAAAACACACACGCAACGTATGAGAGAGAGAATGAGAGAGAGAGAGAGAGAGAGATAATGAGGGAGAGAGAGAGAGAGAGAGAGAGAGAGAAGAGAAGATGTATTTGTAAATGTCCTACTGTGTGATCTCGAGACAATTTAATTAACATGTTGACCTCCCCTGGCGGAAGTGAAACTGACACACCAGACTTGGTCATTACCGTGGGAAAATAAAAATAATACAAGACCTAGAAAGGAAAACTTGAATTTGAAAAAAAAATGAATGAAACAAAATTATTTAATAAATGAAAACAAAACCAAATTTCAAAAACAAATAAACAAAAAAAAAATGTAAATAAGTGGAGATAACTTTCATCTCCTACAATATTCTACACACAGTGTTTCCCAAACTTTCAATATTTATGTACCCCCCCCTCCTATTTATATTTGTATTACTGAGTACCCAAAGTAATGAAAACATCAACATGCCTATTATTTTTTCATTGTTTCCCCTCATGTCATTGTTTCCCCTCATTTCACTGTTTCACCTCATTTCACTGTTTCACCTCATTTCATTGGTCCCCTCATTTCATTGTTTCCTCTCATTTCATTGTTTCCTCTCATTCCGTTGTTTCCCCTCATTTCATACTTTCCCCTCATTTCATTGTTTCACCTCATTTCATTGTTTCCCCTCATTTCATTGTTTCACCTCATTTCATTGTTTCCCCTCATTTCATTGTTTCCCCTCATTTAATTGTTTCCCCTCATTTCATTGTTTCACCTCATTTCATTGTTTTCCCTCATTTCATTGTTTCCCCTCATTTCATTGTTTCCCCTCATTTCATTGTTTCCCATCATTTCATCGTTTCCCCTCATTTCCTTGTTTCCCCTCATTTCATTGTTTCCCCTCATTTCATTGTTTCCCCTCATTTCATTGTTTCCTCTCATTTCATTGTTTCCCCACATTCCATTGTTTCCCCTCATTTCATACTTTCCCCTCATTTTATTGTTTCCCCTCATTTCATTGTTTCCCCTCATTTCATTGTTTCCCCTCATTTCATTGTTTCCTCTCATTTCATTGTTTCCCCACATTCCATTGTTTCCCCTCATTTCATACTTTCCCCTCATTTCATTGTTTCCCCTCATTTCATTGTTTCCCCTCTTTTCATTGTTTCCCCTCATTTCATTGTTTCCCCTCATTTCATTGTTTCCCATCATTTCATCGTTTCCCCTCATTTCATCGTTTCCCCTCATTTCGTTGTTTCCCCTCATTTCGTTGTTTCCCCTCATTTCATTGTTTCCCCTCATTTCATTGTTTCCTCTCATTTCATTGTTTCCCCACATTCCATTGTTTCCCCTCATTTCATACTTTCCCCTCATTTCATTGTTTCCCCTCATTTCATTGTTTCCCCTCATTTCATTGTTTCCCCTCATTTCATTGTTTCCCCTCATTTCATTGTTTCCCCTCATTTCATTGTTTCCCCTCATTTCATTGTTTCCCCTCATTTCATTGTTTCCTCTCATTTCATTGTTTCCCCACATTCCATTGTTTCCCCTCATTTCATACTTTCCCCTCATTTCATTGTTTCCCCTCATTTCATTGTTTCCCCTCATTTCATTGTTTCCTCTCATTTCATTGTTTCCCCACATTCCATTGTTTCCCCTCATTTCATACTTTCCCCTCATTTCATTGTTTCCCCTCATTTAATTGTTTCCCCTCATTTCATTGTTTCCCCTCATTTCATTGTTTCCCCTCATTTCATTGTTTCCCCTCATTTCATTGTTTCCCCTCATTTCATTGTTTCCCCTCATTTCATTGTTTCCCCTCATTTCATTGTTTCCCCTCATTTCATTGTTTTCCCTCATTTCATTGTTTCCCCTCATTTCACAGTTTTCACTTTAGCCGTGCATGTTTACCCGGTGTTCTCAGCCTGGTGCAGAGTGTACCCCCGACAAACTCTCCAGGAAATACTGTCCTACATTACTCTTTCTTGAACTTTTTTTTTTACTGTCGCTCGAATTCTATTTGGAAATCACTCCCCACCCCCTCCCTCCCCCCCCTCCGCATGGTTTAGTGCTGGCGCCGTTTCTTATGAGCCTTTTTTTAAATTCCGTGATGGGCCGTTGCTTAAGGCGCACTGTGCGAGTTACATTTTTGGCGCCCTTCTCACAACCTGTAAAGTGCACAAAGTGCCCTCACTACACTATTGCCTTAGGCTGCTACCCACGGTCACTGCAACACCGGCTATGTTGAGGGGGGGGGGGTGTAGAAATATTCTGTAAATGTTTATACATGTAAATTGTTTCCTTGTTTTTAACAGGGTTGTTAACAATACTCTTAAATTGTATCGTCAATACCGATACCAATACTTCATGAAAATAGTATCGCCAATACCAATACAAATACTCAATTAAAAATGTATTGCCAAAATCGATACCAATACAATACCAATACTTTTGAGAAAAACAAAATATTTTATTTTAATATAATGAGTGCAAGTTTTTCAAGTTTAAAAAAAAGTAAACACAATAAAATACAAAGTCAAAGCACAATTTTAATGCTAATCACTTTAGCACTTGACGGATGGCCAAGTGGTGTAGATAATCGACTGTTGACTTCAGAGTCATGGGTTCGATCCTCGATGAGGACAGTGGGAATTTCTCTACAAGTTCACCCAGCTTTAAATAGGTACCCGACTTTAAGCTGGGGAAGTAAAGGCGGCTAGGCGTTGTGCTAACCACACAATCCCTTCACACGCCGAGGTTATAGAAACAGATGAATCCCCGATGGCCCGTCAGGGCTAAGGAAACTTTACTATTTCATCACTTAGCAGCACGTAAGAAGACCGTCATTTCAAAACGATCATTGCTTAGCCTAGGACGTAATGGCATAAAAAAAAACGCCCACCTAAAGAAAACAGGCGCTCAACTCAGCACTAGCCGATCAACTCAGCAATATAGTTTCTTAATGCTTGGGTAGGTTGCTAATGACAGCATTTCTGATGAGTTATCTTCAAGATATCTGTCTGCCGCCGTGCAGTAAAACTGCACTGCTGACTGTATTAAAGCTGCAACAACCTGCCAAGTAAGTTGAGTGGAAACTGCACTCAGTGCACTGCAAGCAAGCTTTAAGGTTTGTTCAACTTCAGCCTTGTGATCCAAGTTGTCTTGGTGGGGAGGTGGGTGGTATTAATTGTGGTAGGGTTGATGGTTATGATTACAAGCAGTGATTGAATTTATGAAGAATACTTTTAAAACAATGTATTAAAATCGCTATTGTTTTTCTGCAAATAGCTAATATTGGCAACATAAAAGTATTGGTATCGAGGATCGAAAAATTTTCGTTTAAAATGTATCGGCGATACACAAATCAATACTGGATACAAAAAGGATCGGTAATACAGCAACCAATACTGAAAAAAGTATCGCCGATACTGTATTGGCCGATACCGATACTTTGATACTAACAACCCTGGTTTTTAGATTATAGTACTATTAGTATTTCATTATTTGAAAAGTATTAAAGGAAGTGTAATAAATTATTTTCTAAGAATAATTTCCCATTCGAGTATTTAACTAAAAAAAGACTAAATTTAAAGCGTCAATTTATACTTTGACGAAGAATTAACGTTTACATCAGTAGTTGTCAAAGTGTGGATCACGGGCGAATTTCAAGTGGGCCGCAACTAAATTTAAATGTGTAATTAGTGGATCTATTTCTTTGGCCAGTATGTTGAAAATCTATCCGAGATTAACATTTGTAGTTAAAGGACTGCCATTAGCCAGAGAGTCACCATGGGGAGTTGGTCGCTACTGTTACATACTCCCACCCAGATATGTAATTTAGTATATCACAATTGAATTGAACAGTTCTTACAGAAACAGATGAAGAATTCTTTACATGATAAAACATACAGTTAGGAACGATCTATTTTAAGCTTTAAAATTTATTATTTTCTTATGCGAACACATTTATGTTTGATGAACTTTTGTTTTTTGATGTATTTACTCTCAGCTTAATTGAACTGAGTGTTATCCCATACGGAAGACTAACTAGTTAGTTATGTCGCTTAGTATGTTAGGTAAGGGTTCAATACAGAGGCGGATTTCAGGACGGGTACAATGCGCCCATGGCCCCAGAATATTAATGGGTCCCGCAGAGCCAGATTTTTAAACCCTTTGATATGTCTCTCTTTTTCCGAAGGGCCCAATATTTTTTCTTCTGCGCCCGGGGCCCCAACTGACATTAGTCCACCCCTGGTTGTATACATGTAAGTATATCTATATGTATATATTAGTGTGTCTGTGTGTATGTATGAGTGGAATCAGGCCGTGTAAGAGCTATATATGTGTATGTGTGTTTGTATGCATCAGGTTCTACCAAAATGAAGAGAAATAAAAGAGCTCAAAAGAAAAGAAAAAACCAACGACGATGAACAAGACCAGATCAATACCCAGTGAAACTTCCAGGCAGGCAGTGCCAGAGTCTGTGCTGTGTCAGGTTCCACAACACACACAGTTCAGTTAGCCCTTGAATAGTGGGGGGAGAGGTTCTTTGTAGTAGTAGCCGTGGTCAGAATATGACGCCCGTGTGTCCAGCTGATTCTTTCAGCATCTTCATAATTGTGTTTGGGATAGTCCAGAAAATTACTTGGTCGTACGACGAGGTACCCATAGGTAAGGTACATTTTCACTTTGAATATTCGTCTGTTTCGCTGACTACTATAAAAAACAAACATTTTTATTGAGTTTAAAAAAAAGAGAGAAAGACTTGAACATTACGTTTGGTCTGTGTGTTTGTTAAAATTTGAACAAAGTTGGCCAATTTATTTTTTCAACGTTGATTGTTTACAAATTATTAATAGACTCAAGGACATGAGTTTCTCTTTTTTTCCTCATATCTATATCTATATATCTATACCTATATATCTATAAATCTATATCTATATATCTATATAGTTTTCTTTGGCGGTTTTTAATTTCTTTTATTTTACTACTAAACAATAACATGTATTATTACATTTTTCAATATATCTCTAATTATTCCTATCCGTCTGTCTATTTATGTCTCTATTTAACATCTATCTATCTATCTATCTATCTATCTATCTATCTATCTATCTATCTATCTATCTATCTATCTATCTATCTATCTATCTATCTATCTATCTATCTATCTATCTATCTATCTATCTATCTATCTATCTATCTATCGGCCTGTCTGTTAGTCAGTTTTTCTGTATTTTAATATATCTCTCTATTAATTGTCAATTTTTTTTTTTATTTCAATCTGTATCTATTGTCTCTATTTAATCATGGCCTTCATTATTTTTCTGTCTATTTCTGTTTATTTGACTTGTATTTCTATCAAGGTGTTAAACTCGTTGTTTTTTTCTCTTTAGTTATTTATCATATGGAAATATTTGCATACCTCATCCAGCATACACAAGTACTGGTGACACAAACTAGAACAAAAAATAGTTACCTTTTTTTAAAACGATGGAAATTGAACACGATACATACCAGCATTCATTGATATAATCATATCAAGTGATATAATGATATCAGGTGATAAAATTATATATTTTCATGATTATTATCATGAGAAATTATTTCTTCATATAATATAAACATTGGTACTTCTCTTTCAACGTTAGCACAAAAGCAATATTAGATCATATAACATATAGATGACAGTTTCAGCTTGTACATGGATCAATATTAGATCATATAACATATAGATGACAGTTTCAGCTTGTACATGAATCAATATTAGATCATATAACATATAGATGACAGTTTCAGCTTGTACATGGATCAACAATATATCATATAACATATAGATGACAGTTTCAACTTGTACATAGATCAATAATAGATCATATAACATATAGATGACAGTTTCGACTTATACATGGATTTCTTCCACGAGAGACCCAAAGTGAGAAGAGTTTTGTTTTTCTTGATCAATTGATGCCGTCAATTTGAATGTTTTTGTGACACCCGATCGTTAGGAGTGGTAGTGGGCGTCAATGTGTGTATGTGTGTGGTTTTGTGTGTGTGTGATTCCCCCCCCCTCTTGTGTGTGTCTGTGTGTGTTAATAAATAGTAAACACATTTTTGTTTCTAAAAGTTGAATGTTTTTTATATCTTTTATTCTTTTATTTTATTCCTAACTGAATGAAAAGAGTAACCATTCTTTTTTTAAAAAAAGAATATATATATATACATATATATATATATATATATATATATATATATATATATATATATATATTTATATACTTGAATAGCATCTTCGTTACACATGACAAAATATATCCTAATTTAAAATGTTGCTATACATTATAAACTTATGAAGTATAATTAATGTATAAGACACATCTGGTTATGTTTCTAGATGTATATTAAATGGTCCTTGTATGGGCACTCCAAGACTCCCACAGGATTTCATTTGACAATATCGATATCATTTAATGGCTATAACGAGTATATACTGAACTTAATACAACAGTCCATGTCAATAATGTAATACTTCATCCATAGAATCTAATAATTATAAATGTCACTTAAAGAGTGGACGACAATCTTGATTTGAAGCTTCATTTTTTTTTGTTGCAATGTATCACATAACTTTTTGTCTTTTAAAGTCATTTTACTTAATTAATACTTTGTTGATTTAAAAAAAAAACTAATAGAGACGACACAACAAGCCCTGATTTTTCTTTTTTTGATGCTTAGATATTTCGCCATGGGTTAAACGAGGACGTTAAATGGCACCCTGGTCTTAGTTTCTTCACACCCCCCCCCTTCCCCACAATAAGCTATAGTTAATAGAAATATTACAGATTTATTCCTTCTCCTCATGAAAAGTTTGTAAACAAAAGATTCATAGAATGGAGATCAAATTTATAAAAAAAAAACAAAAAAAAAAACAACAAACAAGCAACAACAAAACCACTGCAATGGTGCTGCGCATGATCGAACCCTGGACTTCTGGGTAGACAGATGGAAGCCTTGACCAATGAGTGGGCAAATATATTGAACCGCGGACATAATCGGGTTCTCACATTTCTCAGAAGGACCGAACCAGAGCTGATGGATGGAGTGTTCAATAGGACTAAATTTCATGTCAACGTCATTGATATGAACGAGAGAAGAGGAGCAGAGGTGGAGGTGGATCGACCAACCTGGTGGGCCGTGCATGGACTGTACTTTGACCCACCCCTTCGTCTTGCTTGACTGTCGACCTATGGGTCTCGGAAATTGGATTTTGGGTTCGAACCTCGGAAATTTTTCAGGTCTTGGCGAAAGTTGCCATATCCGCCTCGAACTTTAAGATCTATCTATCTATCTATCTATCTATCTATCTATCTATCTATCTATCTATCTATCTATCTATCTATCTATCTATCTATCTATCTATCTATCTATCTATCTATCTATCTATCTATCTATCTATCTATCTATCTATCTATCTATCTATCTATCTATCTATCTATCTATCTATCTATCTATCTATCTATCTATCTATCAGTCAGCCAGTCAGTCAGTCTGTCTGTTCATCAATGTGTCTATCTATCTACCAGTCTATCTATCTATTTAACTAACTGTCTGTCCGGAGGGCCGTCCTTAGTCCACTGCAACCGATGCGGCCGCAGTGGGCTCCTCACCTTCACAGGCCCCGCGCCAATTCAAGGTGTAAATTAAAAAAATTAAACCATTATAACGTATAATCATGTTTAGGTCAGCGTGTTTATTCTGATTTTATCCCTGTACAGTTTTTGTCTTTATCTATTACGTCGTTGTTGACGTCATCATCAACAGACCAGTCAGCAGATAAACGTGGGCGAGAATTAGCAGATGAAATGGAATCTTTACGTCATATTCTACCCAATAGCGCCAAAACCCCGGCAGAAATTTTGGCTTAGCTGTCCACTAATGAACTTTGTTGCACTCAGAACATTTTGAACAATACCAGTAGCTTTGGCATCTGGTGAAAGAAGCTCCTGGCGCGTCAAACTAATCACGAATTACTTGAAGTCAACAATTCACGAAGATAGATTGAACAATTGGGGAATTCATGCTATTGAGAGTGATTTATGTAGGAAACAGATTTTTGATGATATACTCTATGACTACTCTACACACAAGGCTCGTAAAGTTAATTTGATCGTGATATTGTACTTAGTAAAGAATGAGTACAATACAAAAACGAATATATTTTGTATTACAAAATCTTAATTTTCACTTATTTTCCTTATCCCTACCCATACTGGGCCCCGCGCAATCGGTTTCGCATAGGGCCCCACAGTTGTTAGGGCCGGCCCGGTCTGTCTGTCTGTCTGTCAGTTTACCTGTCTTTCTATCAGTTTAACTGTCTGTCTATCAATCCATCTATGGCATGAAGTCTAGAAACCATTGTTAAGAAATAAGCCTGATATATTTTCGTTAAAAATAAATCGCCAGCTATCAAAATTGACAAGAACATTATTTTATTTATCTTTTTTAGGTCAGTGAAATTAGCTTACCGCATTAAATATTATCATAAATAAAAAAAATGTTTTTTTTTAATTATATATATATATATGGCGACACAAGAAAACTCCAATCAAAATTAACATGATGGTTACAGGTATTATATTTGTATATTCAACTGATCTGTTTTGAAATTTAAATTTGTCTCATGATCTGACCATAAAATGTAAATGTTCCCTAATGCTTTTATTTAAATACAAGGTATGAGCTGCCCAGTGGTCTCAGGTGGGAGCTGGTAGGGGGTTGGGGTGGAGGGGGTCTTGACATCATGAATACATTACCCTTTGAACCCAGACGACGTGACAAGACCAAGACAATACTTTTAATGTGCTGTTAATTGATTGTTACATTGATAAAGTGCCTCACTGATTACGTGTTACATTGATTACGTGCTACATTTATTAGATGCTACATTGATTAAGCGCTACATTGTTACGTGTTACATTAATCACATGCTACATTTGTTAGGTGCTACATTGATTACGTAATACTTAGATTATGTGCTACATTGATTACGAGCTACATTAATTACGTGCTACATTATTAATTAGTGCTACCTCTTAACCCTATTTCAAACATGTAGTCAGTATTGATGGATAGGGACTTGTTTCTTTATTCGTTGTGTCATTATTCGCCCAACATGTCTGAAGGTGCAATATCAATGTAGGTACCACGGTGGTGGAAAGACCAATTATTCGTATGTCTTCCACCGAATTTAATTGACCCTGTGAACTGCAGATAATCTGATTGAGGTTACAACGTCTCGGTTCCCAAAGAACTCTCTCTTCCAGCGAGTTAAAAAATGTCTTTTAAAAAAATTTTTTACTGACATATACCGGAAAACGAGGGAACATAAAAAAGAAACTTAAAAAGCATGTGCGCCAATATGTTTTAAATATTGCACTTTTGGAGTCCGCTCCGGGTGCCATCGGTGCTAGTTGCACTACGGCAGCGGTTCACAACCTTGTTCGCGACTGTACCTTAAAGGTTGAGAAGTATGTCACCAGGTACCCCTCACATGTACCTTCACGAATAAATTAACAATTTCAAAATGGGATGTGCTTACTTTTCTAATGTCAACCTGAGGGTCACTGGTTCAATTTTCGGTGATGACCTAAGGATATTTCAGGTCATAGCTAAAGTCCCCGATATGTCTCTCGTGATGCCTCCATATCCATTGCACTATCGGCTATTGCGGGGATGAAATAAGGGCATTGCAAAAAAAAAAAAAAACAACAACGTACCATTAGTGGTTTATAGGATCTAAGAGATTTTATCTCATCCTTACATGGGCTTCATAAATACATACACACCTTTCTAATGAGATACTTGGGCCAACGGTTTGGTGATCCATCGTGCAGCAAACTGGCGCGATCGTCCTCAAACTATTGGTTGTTATGAGCACAAATTATAGGTCGCTGCGTACCCTAGCACAGAGGCGTAGCGAGGGGGGCAAGGCAACTTGCGCCCGGGGTATTTTACCTTTTTAATACCTTTTTAGCCCCCCCCCTTCGAAAACCATATAATATTATATGTAAAATATACCATTTGGCGCCCCTGAACCTCGGCGCCCGGGAATATATGTACCCCCGCCCCCTAGCTACGCCTCTGCCCCATCATAACCTTTCCCGTACCCCTTGGGGCACGCGTACCACAGGTTGAGAGCTGCTGCTCTACGGGCTCTTTAAGTCTCAGCCCAGAGATAAACTGAAAGAGTTCAAACAGTCGCACCACTGCTACTAGCTCGTAATGGACGGACAAGTTGATAGTGTCGGATTATCATACGTGTGTGAAGTCCCTGTAAGGGTGAGATGAAATATTATAGGTTAGTGTTGGGCGAACATTTTTGGGATTGCGGGTGCCCAAAATTAAACCAAAAAAAAAAAACAACATTTATTTATAGCAAAGTGCCAACAATCCAATCAAAATTAAAGGAAGTGAGATTTTAGTCGCGTACCGATTGTGGCACGTGTGCCATGGTTTCGTCAACACTCTCATAGATCCACTAATAGGCAGGGCTCGATTTACCGCCGGGGATGCCGGGGATATCCCCAGCACTGAGAACTGTCATCCCCGGCTCTGCTTTAGCTAATATATCCCTGCTGGGGATGAAACCATAGACATTTATCCCCGGCTCTGCAGAAATTTTGTTTCATCACCGGCACTGGTTTTTTCTTAAATCGAGCACTGCTAATAGGACGTTTTGTTTATGGTGCACTTCTTTCATCCCCGCCTTAGTCGATGGTACCCATGGAGGCTCCACGGGAGATATAGCGGGGACTTTGGCCATGACCTGAACTATCAATTGGTCCTCATCGGAGATCGAACCAGGAACCCTCGATTCGACAGTCCGCCGTTTTACCACACGACCATCCGTCATGTTAGCAAGTAAATCCCGAGTATTTCTATGGGGGAATATAAATCATAATTTATTCCATTTATTATTCTTCTATTTTATACAGCACATGTATAAACATAATAACAATGTAACTATGATCTAGAAAACCATGTCATTCGCTACTTACAATTCAATAATAAAAAAGTTTTTGCCTTAGAAAAAATGAAACGTTATCATTTATTACATTATTCATTCAATATTTATGAATCATTGATTGTCATACAATATCTAGCAGTGTATATTTATTATGTCATTCACACTGTTTTTTTTAATAATAATGTTTTTTATTCTGTCGATGGCTGTAACAGATACATCACATTGAACACAGCCCTGAGCAAAGTTTATCCAGTATGATTGCATCGCACACGGAACCGCGTCCAATAATTATACAAAAAATAAACAACAACAAACAAGTTATATATACACGCGCGTTCGCGTGCACATTCTCTCCCTCTCTCTCTCTCTCTCTCTCTCTCTCTCTCTCTCTCACACACACACACACACACACACACACCCATACACACACACCAGGCCAGAAGCGTGCGGGGAGGGGCAGGGTGCCGACCCTTCCCTGCGTTTTGTTTGCCCTCCCTCGGGTTGTTTGCTCTACTTAGTAACATTTATCTCCTGCCCCTCCCCCCACCCCACCCCTGCTATTTGCCTGGCCCCTGCTGTATAATACCTGGCCCCTGCTGTAGAATTTTCAAGCTACGGGGTTGACACACACACACTCTTACACTCAATGACATCATACGGCAATCACGGCTAGCATATCGTTAACTAGAATATAACACATACACATGTTTATAACATAGTGACATGGCAAAACACATACACATGTTTATAACATAGTGACATGGCAAAACACATACACATGTTTATAACATAGTGACATGGCAAAACACATACACATGTTTATAACATAGTGACATGGCAAAACACATACACATGTTTATAACATAGTGACATGGCAAAACACATACACATGTTTATAACATAGTGACATGGCAAAACACATACACATGTTTATAACATAGTGACATGGCACCAATCAATCTTACCAGCAGAGGCGTTTTAATGGATAGGCTAAATGGTTACGTCTTTCCGCCCCCCCCCCCCCCACACAACCCCATCACTCCTATGAGAAAAAGCCCCTTTTCTAAACTTTATTCAATCTGATTTGAACAGGGCTTCAGAAAGGGGGTGTTTGTTTAGGTTTTTTTTTTAGATATTTCTTAAATGTTTAGCCTAGGACCCTTTTAAAACTAAAAACTGCTCTGCAGACAACGCAAACACAAACACACACACACACATATTCACTGATAGATTCAAGCTTCAAACGGCCAAATACATAGGCGTACAATAGGCATATCCACTGATTAAAAGCTTCATGCTTGCAGTAATCATTCATACCAGCCAACAGACATACAAACTTAATCACAGATTCACTCTCCTGCACTCTCACGTGGTCCCACGAGATTTCGGTGTAGATGGCTTCAGTCGTCGACACAACTTTTTGTGAACAAAGTCTTTTTTTTTTTAAATCGATGGCTATCATTTATTTCTTTTACTTAGTCTATAAATAGTGTGTGTGTGTGCGTGCGTGCGTGCGTGTGTGTGTGTGTGTGCGTGTGTGTGTGTGTATGCGTGTGTGTGTGTGTGTAAGAGAGAGAGAGGGAGAAAGAGAGAGAGAGAGAGAGAGAGAGAGAGGGATAGTTTTATGTAATTGATAGATTAGTGTGTGAGTGAAAGTGTGTGTACGTGGGACACTGAATCTGAACAAAATAGTTGACAGTGTGTAACAGGGGCCTAACACTATGATGGTGGGGCCGGAATAGGAGCAGAAATTTTGCCTCGAAATGGCCCCCTTTCCAAGTGGGCGAATCGACTTATTTGCCATTCCTCCACTGGCTCGGTAAGAGAGTGTGTGAGTTAATGTGTGTGAGTAAAGTTTATTGCTATGTTGTAATAATTATGATGGAGTGATATATATTGGAGAGGGAGAGAGAAACAGTGTGCGTGTTTATGTGTTGGTTTGACTGTGTGCATATGTTGGTTTGATTTTGTGTATGTGTTGGTTTGATTATGTGTATGTGTTGGTTGGATGATGCGTATGTGTTGGTTTGATGATGTGTATGTGTTGGTTTGATTATGTGTATGTGTTGGTTGGATGATGCGTATGTGTTGATTTGATGATGCGTATGTGTTGGTTGGATGATGCGTATGTGTTGGTTTGATGATGCGTATGTGTTGGTTTGATGATGGGTATGTGTTGGTTTGATGATGCGTATGTGTTGGTTTGATGATGCGTATGTGTTGGTTTGATGATGCGTATGTGTTGGTTTGATGATGCGTATGTGTTGTTCGTTTGATGATGCGTATGTGTTGGTTTGATGATGCGTATGTGTTGGTTTGATAATGCGTATGTGTTGGTTTGATGATGCGTATGTGTTGGTTTGATGATGCGTATGTGTTGGTTTGATGATGCGTATGTGTTGGTTTGATGATGCGTATGTGTTGGTTTGATGATGCGTATGTGTTGGTTTGATGATGCGTATGTGTAGTTCGTTTGATGATGCGTATGTGTTGGTTTGATGATGCGTATGTGTTGGTTTGATAATGCGTATGCGTTGGTTTGATGATGCGTATGTGTTGGTTTGATGATGCGTATGTGTTGGTTTGATGATGCGTATGTGTTGGTTTGATGATGCGTATGTGTTGGTTTGATGATGTGTATGTGTTGGTATGATGATGTGTATGTGTTGGTATGATGATGTGTATGTGTTGGTATGATGATGTGTATGTGTTGGTATGATGATGTGTATGTGTTGGTATGATGATGTGTATGTGTTGGTATGATGATGTGTGTGTGTTGGTATGATGATGTGTATGTGTTGGTATGATGATGTGTATGTGTTGGTTTGATGATGTGTATGTGTTGGTATGATGATGTGTATGTGTAATCAATGACCAAGGAAAGGTAGTGCGAGTTGTGTGATGGTACATACGTCTAGCTGGGGGTGGGGGGGTGGGGGGTGTCTCAAACGGCGGCGTTATAAAATATATTTGCAGTTATCACATCAAGAAGAGGGCGCCAAAAATTTTACCCTGGCACAGGGCGCCACATATGCAAGCTACGGCTCTGTGAATAACATTAATTTATATTTTCATATAACGGTCAATGTACATGTTTCCCCCTCGAACACAATTCTACTCATTACACAATTAGCCTGAATTACAACTAGAGTATTTTTCCTTTCAGCTTTTCCCCCAATTGTTTTCTTCCCAGTTTTTGATCCGTTGATTCGATCATGGATATTTTGTTTCCTGCTAATGAACCTTTTCTCATTTTTTATACAGTTTTTTTTCATTTGAATATAAAAATTAAAAACCATCTTTACATTTTTTTTTTAAAACACATTTTATCATTTTTGTGTCAAACATCTGATGGTACTGTTTTCAAGAGAGATCAAAACCTTGAATTTTGAACATTAAGCTGAAGTGGTTTCATAGGTCGGTGTTTTATGGACATGACAAGTTTCATCAATCTCCCTTATCTGGTGAGGTGCTAACACATTATTATTGCAGCGCGCTATGAGAACTTTTGATATTTTACTGTAAGGTACTCAACCACACAGGCCGTTGTCGCTGTTGTTGCACTCAGAAACTGTAACGTGATAATTGTGTATCCCTAGTTGACAGGCAAACTTATTTTTTTCTCGTCCATTTAATATTTAATGGTAAAACCAATATTACCAGTATGTATTACAATGCATAGTATGTACTTTATTATTTTTTTTTTTGGAAATTTCTTTATATTGTGTAAAGTAGGTCATATTGTGTGTAAAGTAGGTCAGATTGTGTGTAAAGTAGGTCAGATTGTGTGTAAAGTAGGTCAGATTGACTTTCATGTGGACAACCTTATTGAATAAGAAAGGAAATTGTAATTGTCTAAACATCAGTAATGATGTTGAGTGAATATTGTAAGATACTGATTCATAAATACAGCTCCAATTTTTATATAAAAATAAAGAGTAGGTATTGGACGAAATAATCTGTTCATATTGGAATTAAAAAAAAAAGTCTGGGCAGGTTCAAATGAACCAACAATTTAAGCACTTCACAGAGTCGCGCAAGGCCCGGAGCTGCTACGAACTAGGGCTTGGTCCCCTGGCAATCTCCACCAACGTGGGCCCGTCCCCTTAGGGCAGAGGAGGCTCTATACATATGTTCGAGTTCCACCCCTTGAGGAGGCATGGTCGCGCTCTCAAATCTTTTTTTTTTATTTATGCAGATTTTTACCCTAGCAGCTAGCTACACGTATATTCACCCATTGCGGCCGAAGTTCAGCTTTTTTTCAGTGCGCCTGCAACCAATGGACCGACAGGCCGGCAAGGTTCAAAGTCAAACCAGTTTACCGATCAAGTTGACATTTAAAAAAAAAGTAGTTTCTAGCATTGCTAATAGCTGGGAAGCCCTCTATATCTAATCTAACACATAATAGCCCCTTCGTATGCGTACGTATGTCTCCCTCGGGCTATTGGTCCGTACACTAAAAATGTGTTGTACAGGGACATCTATGATATGTATTGTGTTCATGGCAATAAAAGATAAACGTTCTTTTCTATTGCAGTATTTCGTATATTTCGTATAACACACACGATGTAACCGTGTGTCTCCCTCAGGCTAGCTGAAAAGATGGTGCAATCGGAACACATGTTAAAAGTCCCTGCTATAAAAATAAATTGGGTATCTTCTGTCGGATTTCGTTCAGCCAAGTTCAGCAGGCTTTTCCACTAGTGTTTAACATCGGAAAATTCATTCCTAAAACAATAACTCAGACGACGCATATCCTGCACAGCCTGTATAACTTCAATTGGCTGCCCAATCACCAGAAACTGCAAGCAGTTCTCTAACTGTTCATTCACGTACTGTCTGCCTTTAAACTTGGTTTGTCGTCTGTCACGCGCCAGTAGTTTGTGGTGTCACAGGCACTGGTGACTGGGTTGCAAAGTAAATTGCATGGCGAGGGTTAAAAAACCTGGGAACGTCGATGATCAACGGTCTACTGCAACCCTGAATAACGTGAACAGTGCAAATTATTTAATATACAAATGACCCCAATTATGACTGTGAATACAATATGGGACCAAAATATAGACGCCTCATCTTTAAAAGATCCCTTACGTGTCACAGATTTGAATCTTTGTCCTCCCAAATGCCCTCATTTTTGTATGTAGTCGATATTTATATGTTGACCGTCTCCGGTACCTTTCCAATACAGTCCTGTAATCTGTAATCCTGTAAGCTACGATTTCGGATTTCGATACCGTTACTATTAAAAAACTCACTTTATAGAAAGTTCAAAGATTTAGTAGATTCGGTTCAAATGTAACCGATAAGGTATAAAAGAATTAGGTAGGCTACCAATAAATACTTATATTATTTAAACAAATGTATGTTACTATTAGCATATTTCCCATCCATAATACAAGAAATCAATTCCTGCACTGTCGGCAATCCCCTGTCTGTCACACGAAATCGCGTCTGTACACGAGATCATGTCTGTCACACAAAATGGCGGCATAAATAATACAAAGATGGCGGACATATTTACTTTATGCAACTAAACAGGCATGATAAGTCTCCCAACTGGCCAACCAAGCGAGATGTACCATACTTAGCTGCCAGTAATGACATTGGTCCTGCCAAATGTGGAGTGAAGAGGTGAGTAAGCACTTACAAGTTAAAAAATACGACAGGATTGGTAGAGAAAGCCTTACAACCAACCCACCGTGCTAAAATTTTCGACCGCCACGATTGATATCATGAGGTATTGAGAGCGATCCTTGAGTGCCAGCATGATAGGGTGTAGTGTGCTTACCACACCAGCATTGTTGGCGGCGCTGATGCATGTCTGCCATGCCTACAGAGCGGCAGGGTGCGTGTGCCCACTATCATCTGCAGGGATGGCAGAAAAGAGGGTTTTAAGACTTGTACGAAATGGCCAGACCAGCAGGTTCTGCTGATCGGCCAGAATGGCAAGGCAAGGAGTTTTTTCCTGCCACTCGGACAGAGGGGAGAGTGTAATGTGCCTGTACCCTCAGCCCGAAAATGGCAAGCTGCGCAGGTGTGCTTGAGTAGGACAGAGTGGAGGGGGTGTTGTGTGCCGACCACATCCGTCACCATCGCCAGATGGGAATACAACGGTCTCGGATAGTCCTCATTGACCACAGTACCACCACCCTCGCAAGAAGGTTTTTTTTAAAAACATTTCTGACTAGAGAACCCCCCATGATATATTTCCCGTAGATCATGGTATGTCTCCCTGACTAGAGAACCCCATTGATATATTCCCCGAAGATCATGGTATGTCTCTCTGACGAGGATGGAGAGTATCATTAAAATCATGCCAATAATTTAGAGTAATATGCCACATACAAATAAATTTTGAAATAAATTTTATATGTATATCTCACGATAATATAGTATTTATGGTGCTCAGTATGTTATTAAATGAGAAGCGATAATAGGAAAAATATTTACAGAATTCGTTCAATTAACATTCTGTATTAAGCACATTATCTCATGTCACTGTGTCTAATTGCCGGTCCAGGTACCGGGCCTTTGTTTACTAGTAAACCGTAAAATGAAGAACTGTTTAGAAAGCAGTCCATTAAAATATTATGAATGAATGAAGATTTATCAATGATGAAGTGTTGTGTGCGCAAATTATGTAGGCTATAGGTGGATGTTAGATTCAAAGTTTAATAGTCGGGGGTTGTTTTTTGTTACGCTTCTGAACCCATAATGTGGATTATTCTCTTTGGGATGAAGTATATAACATATGAACTTTATTTTAAGTATTATCCCAGCTTTTTTACTTAAATATTAAGTACCTTATCTCAAGTCAAAATGCAGGGACCCCCCCCCCCTCTCTGAAGAGGCCAAGCCACAAATCCCTAGGTTCGGTACTAGCTTCACAGAACTATAATGTTTAAAGCTTTGATATTTCTTTCTTTTTTTAAGAGGGCAGATGTTTTCTGCATCAGCGGCCTCAACTGGATTGATGGAATATCATTTTTTTAATTGAAGGTCAGATAAAACCTACACAACAATTATTTCTCAGATTGAGGGGTGACCCTAAAATTTGTACACATTAATATTAAGTAAATTATCTCATGTCATGGTGTCGAATATCAAAATGCAGAGGCCCCCAAAGAGGCCACTTGGTAGCGGAAGTGAAATTATTAGTTTTATACAGACGATAGATTTCTTCAGACATGATATAGACGATAATTTAGACGACGACCTGAGACCTTGATAGTGTAAGAGTATATTTTATCACATTTTGTATTGTACAATGTCAAATCGGAAGTTCCTTCATATGCAAATAAATATATGTACATGTATACATAGAAGTCTACTCAGTGCTTTTTACATGTAGTTCGTCTTTTATATATATATATATATATATATATATATATATATATATATAGATATATGTGGATACAAAATATAATGTAATATACACCAAGTCAAGTTAGTTAAGCCATACACACCGAAGAGACTGAAATATATATACACCTATCAAGAAACAGAAGTACCACGAAAATAATATATATTATCTACTAGTCTACACACTTAAACTAACTATGACATATATATATATATATATCACCATTTTCAACTACAACTGTGTGCCTACTAGCCGGTCCGGGTACCGGGCCTTTGTTTATTAGTATCTTTCTTTAATCTCCACTACTGCCCACTGGAGCACTATGGGAGAAGTGAGGTATCTTTCATCAGAGCCGCAAAGATCCCGAAGTTCTGACTAGAATTAGATCCGGGACTCTCAGATAACAGCTAAGCGCTACAGCGCACACCTATATGTTCCTCCCCACGAATTCTCTTGACACAGTTATCAGAAACGGAACAATCAATTCCATACTGAAATACACAACGCTATTGCCTTATTAATGTGCATACTTACATGTAAATATATAAATATATCACAAGATAATTTAATATTTATGGTGTTCAGTTTGTTATTATTTCTATAAAATATATATACATGTATCTTTCAAATAATGAACCATTAGCTCCCTTTAGCACCAACATCTCAAACTACGTCACAATTATTTTTTTTTTCAATTTTTTTTTATTATTACGTCACATAAATGAATTGTATAAGGGTGGAGTCCGAGTAGCGCCGTACATAATGTAGACAATGAAAACTAACCCGTTTATGATGGGGGTCTTCACCAGCCCCGTAGCGTGAACATTTTACAGCAGGGGCCAGGCCAATAGCAGGGGGGCCCAAGAAATAAATGTTACAAAGTACAGCAAACAAGCAGAGGGGGGACAGTCAAAACGCAAGGGGGGGCGGCCCCCCAAGCCACTCCGCACGCTACGGGCCTGGGCTTCACAGAATTGATATTTCTTTTTAAGAGGAATGATATTTTATTCTGCGTCTGCTGCATCAACTGATACATGACTGCCTCTGATCTGATTTTTTTTTAAATTAAAGGTCAGATGGAAGCTACACAACGATTCTATCTATTTCTATTATGTACTTTACATTATACTTTACACTATATCAATAATCTATTGCATTCTGTTGTTATTCAAAACCAAACGTCTGTAAAATAATAAAGTTAAAAGGAGTGTTAGAATTGCACCAGGTAAGCCACATTTTTAAATTTATAATATTGTACTATAACACTATGTATATAAAGGTAAATAAAGTTCTCTTAGCGCTAACGGGCCATCGGGGCAGATGAAGTGTAGAATTCATCTGTTTCTATAACCTCGGCATATGAAGGGATTATGTGGTTAGCACAACGCCCAGCCGCCTTTACTTCCCCAACTTAAGTCAGGAACCCATTTAAAGCTGGGTGGACTTGTGGGACGACTTTGCACCAAATTTCACCTGGAAAAATTCCACGGGTGTCACCAAGGATCGAACCCAGGAACTCTCAGGTCAACAGTCGAGTATCTACACCAGTCGGCCATCCGTCCCATCAAAAGTGAATAAACCATCTGCTAAACATGTAACGAATATCAGGCACTCACTCATTCACGTCACTCTTATTTTTTTTTTTAATTCGTCTTGTTGAACATGATAAAACATAAAATGGAGAACTGTTGGGTAAAAGAGTCCTTAAAAATATTTTGAATGAATTAAGATGTATCAAATCTAAGGTGTTGCGTGGCTCAAACTATGTATAGTTGGATGTAAGATTCATTGTCGGGAGTTGTTTTTTTTTAAGATTGTGTACCCATAGTGAGGATTATTTTGTTTGGGATGAGCTGTATAAAATATGAACTTTTTTGATGTATTGTGGATTGCCCCCTCCTATACTTAAATGTATTTTGGCTACATTAATCTGTTCATACCCTCTGGGGCCACTTGGAGTACATAGATATGCTATTTTTTTGGTTTATATACTGATTGTTAACGCGCCAATATATATATATATATACATCACTATTTTAAACTCCAACTGCTTGCCTACTATCATGTCCAGGGACCGGGTCTTTGTTTACTAGTAGCAGTAAATAAATATTCTTTGGCAAATTCGCCCTAGGTCTCTATGAAATAATTTAGTCAAGAAACAGTTCGAACCATGCAACTATAGAGTATTGACTTCCATTTAGCCAGAACATTTCAGCGTGATTTTATACTGAACAAATGAGATGAACAAAAAAATCGTATGATCTTGTTTAAATCTGGGTTTTTCTTAAACCACACTTTGGGTTTCGTTGTGTGTCGGAAACTACTTCCTGTTTTTCATGTTTTCCACAATGTTATGCTTCAATGAATAATTCAATTAGGTCAAGTCGATAACTTGTTTCCCAAACACAATTTGTCTGGCAGAAAAGTAGGTCAACATGAGTTCCTTTATGACCTATATATCACAACCGTTATTTATGGAAAGTTAAACTAGTCAGCGGCCTACGACCCCCCCTTCCTCTCCCATCCCTCACAGGTAAGGGGGGCCCAGGTCAAGATTTGCATTTTGTCACCCACAAGCAAAGGGCATTCAGAGTACTTGACAGAAGTCCCAGGCTAAAACAATTCACAGATATAGGCAGTCATAAGGGGGGGGGGGGAGCCCGGTTTTCAAAGATTATCAGGGGCACAATACTCCCAGGCGGCGGCAGCTCTAACTTGTGTTTTAGCCTACGACATTTAACAATCTTTGATTACCCTCCCCCCATATTTTTTTCCCAGTAGCCTAGGACCCCCCCCCCCAATTTGTAACATTTTTCAATGCCCCCCCTCCCCCCAAACAATAAGGAAGGCTCTGGTAAAATATATGATATCGCTCACGGTCTAAGTAACATATAAGATCTGCTAGTTGCAATTAGCTGTTCTTTGAGTGTTGTGCTAAAGATTAGTTTTCTCCTTTAATTGTGTGAAACATTTTCTTCATTATCTATGACTGAAAGAGAATTATTTTTATTGATCGTGTAAACCACGCAAAGTGCATCGCCATTTATAAAGTCATGTGCCAGTGGACTGAAAAAAAATAATGCGGCCATTTGTGTTATTTTCCTTTTCTGTTTTTATAGTATATCACCTAAATATCAATACACAGCATGATACACAGTAGAATAATACAAAAATATGGCCACATTTGGAAAGATCAATTAAAAAAAACTATACGCATAATTCATATTTTGTGGTGAAAACCTACGGTGAAAGAAAAGTACATTATACATTTTTATACTTTCAAAGTTGATTCCAGCCTCATTGATAGCACTGAAGATAAAGATCAACGGGGAATTTTTATTTTAGTTTTTCTTATTGTATCAAAGTACACTTGAACTCTTACAACCAGAACGATGTTTTTGGTATTTTATTGCAACAGATGTAATAGTACGTTCAGTTTGACTCTTGTCCGAAATTCTATCCCAATTCAAGACAAATGAGGCGCATGACAAGAGCAAACATTTAATTTACACAGACCAGGGGGGCGAATAGATTGTATTTAATCATTAGTTGATATCTGTATACAGTGGTTACAGTAGTTACAGTAGAGTGGCAGGGCAGTTAAAAAAAAAATACTTTTTGTTTAGAATGACAGGTTTGGCAGGCATGTGAGGAGGCCCTTTTTAAAACAAACTTTTGGCAGAAAGTGAAGCGTTTGAGACTGTGAATGTGTGAGTTTAATATATATATATATATATATATATATATATATATATATACACACATATATAAATTATATATATATAATGAAGGGCAAAGTGGTCAGGGACGACTGAATGTGCGCTTGATGTGATTGTGTGGAACTTGTATTGTGATTGTGTGAGACTTATTGTGCGATTTGTGATTTATTTTGTAATTATGTGAGACTTGGTGTTCGATTTATGTGATTTATTTTGTGATTGTGTGAGACTTATTGTGCGATTTGTGATTTATTTTGTAACTATGTGCGACTGGGTGTTCGATTTATGTGATTTATTTTGTGATTGTGTGAGACTTATTGTTCTATTTGTGATTTATTTTGTAAGTATGTGAGACTGGGTGTTCGATTTATGTGATTTATTTTGTGATTGTGTTAGACTTATTGTGCGATTTATGTGACTTGTTTTGTGATTGCGTCAGTGTGTATGATTGTACTGGTGTTTTCTGTGTGTGTGTGTGTATGAGGTGTTGGTGTTGATCATTAATAGCTCGGGTTTCATGTGAGATCAAATCATACGGAATAACATTTGCCTGCAGTTTTGTGTTGTATACAGATATCGATTACATAACAAAAAAAATTCAATCAACATCCACATAAAAACAAAACTGTTTAAGAAACAAAATGATTGATATATTGCTATATATTCATCTGAATATAAATGATGATAAACCAAACAAAAAATGAAATAAATATACCGTCAATGATATTTCATTATTCCTAAATCATACGGAAAAAAAAGTTCAATATAAAGATCATTGGCAAAGAGTAAATAATAGAATAATCTAGAATATTAATGTACAAGGGGAGAAAACAAATAAAGAAACTTAACCGGATATGAAAAAAACTAAATTATGTTTACATTTAGAAAGCTAGCTTTTGTTAGATTGTATTGCCATGCTGTGTCAGAATCTATAATCACATACAGAAGTTGGGTGTGAACACATAATATATTCAATACATAACCAAATGACGTTTAGCTAGATTTACTATATCTCTCAGCTGTTCACATACTATCATCTTTCTAGAGTACGGCTGGTCAGGCCCGTAGTCAGGTCAAAGTAAGCAGGGAGGCACCAATACCCAGCAAGGGGGCACCTTTGCCTTTTCTTATTTTTTCCTCTTTTTCTTCAGCCTGGGGGGGGGGGCGCTCCACATCTAGCAGGGGTGGACACGGCCCCCCAGTGCCCCCCTTGGCTACGGGGCTGCGGCTGGTGTTAAGTCATTGGATGTTTCGTTTGGTCCGTGAATACATTTGATTACTTTTGCTTTTTAAAAAAAAATCACCTTTATTTCTTCTACGTTTCATTTCCGTAAAAAACAAAAAACAAAATTCTATTAGAGTATTTTTTTTTTAGACTTTTTTTTGTTTTATATAGACGCAGTGTCGGCCATAGACCGATTAAATCAAGGGGGCGCCACTGTTCATTTCCGGTCCAGTCAAGTCCACCTGACATTGCAATATTTTTGTGTGACATACATAAGTTTAACAGTTGGCTCAAGTAAACTGAAGGGGGAGAGGGAGGTCTGAAATATTCTGCTCCTGCTTAATTGTATTGTACACATGAGAAAATATCTGGATAAAATTATCACAAAACATATCTGTCTACGGCCATGAAATGCCTTGTAACGGTCCTGCGTCTGTATACTGTATGACTCAACCAGCTAAAATAAATATCTCACATACGGTCTGTTTATATAAATGTATTTTCTTTCTTTTATTTACACTCTTGTGCACAGTTTTACCTCGCTGTTATTGATTTGGTTATGTAACTGATAAGAGTGCAACGCCTAAACTATAAAAATGTGTTTATGCCATCCTGACACTCTAGCGTTACCTAATAGATATCTGTTTAAACACACACAAAAAAATCATTATTTTTAATAAGGCAAAGTAAAAAACAAGGGATTTCTTTTTAATTAAGTCCCCCCAAGGATAAAATGTTTAATGTAATGAACGGTTTTTTGTAGTGACCTCATTTCATCCCTTCCGTAGTCGAGAGTGCAGTGTTCTATGGAGGCACCACTGGGGATATATGTAAGTGACTGGTCCCGTGGTTCGACAGGGACATGAAACTGTAGCCACAGCACGTAGATGGAACTCTAGTAGCATGCGGGTCAAGCTGGCATCCACAGCACCACCCAGCCACCAACACTAGATCTTTCAATGATCATTTTTCTCATAGTGCCAGTCCAATGAGAGCAGTTTTTCTCTCAGTTCATCATAGTGCCAGTCCAATGAGAGCAGTTTTTCTCCCAGTTCATCATAGTGCCAGTCCAATGAGAGCAGTTTTTCTCTCAGTTCATCATAGTGCCAGTCCAATGAGAGCAGTTTTTCTCTCAGTTCATCATAGTGCCAGTCCAATGAGAGCAGTTTTTCTCTCAGTTCATCATAGTGCCAGTCCAATGAGAGCAGTTTTTCTCTCAGTTCATCATAGTGCCAGTCCAATGAGAGCAGTTTTTCTCTCAGTTCATCATAGTGCCAGTCCAATGAGAGCAGTTTTTCTCCCAGTTCATCATAGTGCCAGTCCAATGAGAGCAGTTTTTCTCTCAGTTCATCATAGTGCCAGTCCAATGAGAGCAGTTTTTCTCTCAGTTCATCATAGTGCCAGTCCAATGAGAGCAGTTTTTCTCTCAGTTCATCATAGTGCCAGTCCAATGAGAGCAGTTTTTCTCTCAGTTCATCATAGTGCCAGTCCAATGAGAGCAGTTTTTCTCTCAGTTCATCATAGTGCCAGTCCAATGAGAGCAGTTTTTCTCTCAGTTCATCATAGTGCCAGTCCAATGAGAGCAGTTTTTCTCTCAGTTCATCATAGTGCCAGTCCAATGAGAGCAGTTTTTCTCTCAGTTCATCATAGTGCCAGTCCAATGAGAGCAGTTTTTCTCTCAGTTCATCATAGTGCCAGTCCAATGAGAGCAGTTTTTCTCTCAGTTCATCATAGTGCCAGTCCAATGAGAGCAGTTTTTCTCCCAGTTCATCATAGTGCCAGTCTAATAAGAGCAGTATATTATAAAAAAGTCAAACTACCATGGTACACCTATCCTACCCTCCTCGCCATATTATTACAAAAAAAACACCCTGGTATCGTTGATATCACATAGATGAAGACCACTGTCTTTAGACACACGGCTGGGAATCAGGGTTTGATTTACCGCCGGGGATGCCGGGGATATCCCCGGCACTGAGACCTGTCATCCGCGGCTGTGGTTTAGCTAATATATCCCAGTTGGGGATGAAATCATAGACATTTATCCCCGGCTCTGCAGAAATTCTTTTTCATCCCCGGCACTGGTTTTTTCTTAAATCGAGCACTGCTGGGAATACGATAACACTAACAGTATTTAGACACACAGCTGGGAACACGATGACACTAACAGTATTTAGACACACGGCTGGAAACACGATAACACTAACAGTATTTAGACACACGGCTGGAAACACGATAACACTAACAGTATTTAGACACACAGCAGGGAACACGATAACACTAACAGTATTTAGACACACAGCTGGGAACACGATAACACCAACAGTATTTAGACACACAGCTGGGAACACGATGACACTAACAGTATTTAGACACACAGCTGGGAACACGATAACACCAACAGTATTTAGATACACAGCTGGGAACACGATGACACTAACAGTATTTAGATACACAGCTGGGAACACGATAACACCAACAGTATTTAGACACACGGCTGGGAACACGATGACACTAACAGCATTTAGACACACGGCTGGGAACACGATGACACTAACAGTATTTAGACACACAGCTGTGAACACGATAACACCAACAGTATTTAGACACACAGCTGGGAACACGATGACACTAACAGTATTTAGACACACAGCTGGGAACACGATAACACCAACAGTATTTAGACACACAGCTGGGAACACGATGACACTAACAGTATTTGGATACACGGCTGGGAACACGATAACACCAACAGTATTTAGACACACGGCTAGGAACACGATGACACTAACAGTATTTAGACACACGGCTGGGAACACGATGACACTAACAGTATTTAGACACACGGCTGGGAACACGATAACACCAACAGTATTTAGACACACAGCTGGGAACACGATGACACTAACAGTATTTAGACACACAGCTGGGAACACGATAACACCAACAGTATTTAGACACACGGCTGGGAACACGATAACACCAACAGTATTTAGACACACGGCAGGGAACACGATAACACCAACAGTATTTAGACACACGGCAGGGAACACGATAACACCAACAGTATTTAGACACACGGCTGGGAACACGATAACACAACTTAAAGTACTGTGCTGCTTTTTTTAAAGCACATTGTGAGCAGAATTAACAGCGATGCTAAGCGGTGATTGAAAAAAAAAAGAGATTCTGGGGCGGGGGTGGGTGGGGGTAGATTTTGTTTTGGGGGGGGGGGTTGGAATAGAATTCTCTAGCAGCGGTGCTCACGCTGGTGTTTATACACGACTTAAACTAAGCTGACCGGTGACAGGTCGTGTGTGAGCAAACTCTGGCAGTGACAAACGTCGTGAGCTAGTCAGTGATGACACGGGTCTTAACGTCAGCTGACTAGTTCTGGCATTCAACGACATGAGCCACCTGAGTTGAGAAGATCTTTTTCTGCGGTAAATACTGTCTGACAGCGGACTGTGTTGACATTGTTAATTAAAACAACAGCAGCAGCTACGTAGTTTAAACACAAAAATCAATACAATAATAATATATCATACAAAATATACCTTTCTATCTATAATCCATCCATAAACTATCTATCGATCTATCTTTGCTCAAATCCCAGATAGTCCAGTCACCTACCAATACATATCGTGGTCCCTGTAAAGTGACTGCCAACTTGGCAATGACTGGGATAATAAAAAATTGCACTATCCCCACCCCCAATCAGAGGTTTATCCTTGTTACGGGTTCTTTTAATAACTTCCTTAATTATTGCTAGATTTTCAAACACACAGTCAAATACACAGATACGTCAACACTTATTAATTTGATGGATAAAATAAATGCATTTTATTCAAAACTACTCGTGACTGCACGACTATATCTCTCAAACTGTAATCTAACTCTGACTAAACAAACTTAAAAACTGGTCGCTCGTTTCCATGGACTCTGGTCCCAGAAAAACGGTGGGTGGGGGAATAGGGGGAGGGGCGTTTCGGATATCGAAGCCTGACTCCGAGGTTTGACCTGAGTCCAGTGGTGCTTTGATCTGGGTCACTATAAACTGCGATATGCTGACCACAGCCCTTTTAGGGGTGGGTATGAGGGGAACATAATATGGGGGCACTGTGGAGGGGGGGGGGGGCTGCGATCTCAACAATCCTTATGATAAACAGACAAATATCTTATTATCACAGAGACTTGAATTATCTGCGTGTCTTGTTGGTAAAAAAATAAAGAAAATGTCACGCTTTTCGACAAAGAACTGTTCAATTTTCTTTAATTTTTAAATTTTGGAATCAAGAATTTTTATCTCATTTTAAAACAAGAGAAAATAGTTCATTTTATCTTGATATTGAAATCATAGTTATTATTTTATCTTTACACTAGTGATGTATGAAACTAACTGTTGGTGCTCAATAGTTTACCTATTTCCTAGTTCAGGGTTGGGCAACAATTTTCAGTCGCGGACCAGATTAGGTTATTTAATTTGACCGGCGGGTTGGACCAAAGGCCAGTGGAGTGGGTGTCGACGTGTGGACTAATATAAATTAAAGTAAACGTCATAACACGTATGGCCGGTGTTGTCCGCAGTCAGATGGACTCGCCGTCCCAAACTGACCCGTGGTGGGGGCTCAGGAGGATCGAGCAGGCACTGAATGTGCAGTTCCGCACTGGGCATTGTCCTTTAGGTGCGTACTTTGGGAGGTTGAGGCCCAACGTCAATTCCTTTGCCGACACTGCAGAGAAGTTGAGGACACTGTGGATCATGTCTATGTTTCGCTGACCATTTGGGGCCCCTTTGTGAGTAGCACCCGGGGAATGATGCCCCCCTGTACCCCTCGCTACGACACTGGATCATGTGCTTTTTTAGTGCCCCGGGCTGACGGACCACAGGGTAAACCAGTTAGGTAGCTGGCTGGCCAATGGGCCTTAATGTTAGTTCCCAGATGTTGATGGACACAGCGAGTTTGATTTCACGGGCTCTAAGAGACTAAGTCTCAGCCCGCAGTTATCACCGAGAGAGTTCAGACAGAGACAGAGATAGAGAGAGAGAGAGACAGAGACAGAGAGAGAGACAGAGAGAGAGAGAGAGAGAGAGAGAGAGAGAGAGAGAGAGAAACAAGTGACGGGTAAAATAAAACAATTTATATACCAGTGTTTTTGTAACTATACAATTTGATAAAAGTGTTTCGAATTAGATACAGAGCTTCTTTCAAAGAAAGAAGGGAAGCTGTTACATAATCCAGACCACAAAGGATGACATAAATCATAAGTATAGAGTTTAAATTGAAATACAAAATGTCACACAAATACATTGACATGAAAGACATCTATTGAAAGTAGATACACTCAGAATCGCTGATACATATGTTCATCTGTGAACTAGAGATAAGACAGATCTATTGAAAGCAGATACACTCAGAACCACTGACACATATAATCATCTGCCAACTCGAGATACAGTCTGAATAGACTATGTTAGAACATCGCCTTGTGCTTAGGTGACATCACACATTTCACAATTTTACAACACCGATAACTAATGACGTCAAACCGATAACGTCATATATCCATATGATGTCATGAGACAATATGCTCGATCTGCATACTTATTGTCTGTACGGATCAAATTTTGTAATTTCTGTCCTGTTGTCACAAAATCAGAACACTGAAAATTTAAACACGTGTGAATAATTCACTGATAAACTAGTTTTTGATTTCTTATATGTCATTAACGTTTTCGGAATCAGTTTTTGATGCTGATTTAGAATCCGTAAATCATTTTGCTCTATCAGCTCAAATTATTAAGATATTGCCGAACAAAGTTTTGTATGCGCCCAAACAGGAATAGACTGCTGACAGCATAATTTTATGCACACAAACGCACGCACCTGCGCGTAGACACATGTTCACAAACACACATGCCTCGTAATTATATACGTATATTGGCAATGTTTCTTTTTTTTCTGATGACGTCAGATGTTTGTAGGGTGAGTGTTGATTTGCAGTTGTGTTATGAATTGCGCATCGTCTTAGAATTTGATTACGTTGCAGTTTCAGACTTCATAAAAGGAGCAGTGAATGTGGCAATTACAAGTTGTTTAAAATATGGCGACCAGAGGATGCGTAAATTCACCGGATCTGTTTTGCTATGTGTGCGGCTTTTTCACAAACAAGTCTCATCAGAAGACTTTCACGCCGTTACTGAAGAAAGCTTATCAACTTTATTTTGACTCAAAGGTGGATTGTGGTAAGTCGTGGGCACCACAGTTCATCTGTTCGACATGTTCATGCAACTTGCATGGTTGGATGAGGAAGGCAAAGAAAAACAACCACATGGCATTCGGAGTTCCTATGATATGGCGTGAGCAAAGCAATCACACCACAGATTGTTATTTTTGTTTGGCAAACATCAATGGAATTTGTTATAAAACTCGTACAACTGTCAATTACCCAAACGTTGCATCAGTTTCAAAACCAATTTCACACGATCCTGTCATTTTTCCAGTACCACAATCGCCTGTAGAATTCACAATAGATGAAGAGAAGGATGAAGAAGGTGATGTTCCATCTTGTGCCGATGACTCAGACCCTGACTACAAAGCTGCCGGAGAAGGAATTCATTTGATGAATTATGCTGAACTTTGCGACCTTGTGCGAGATCTGGCGCTAACAAAAGGCCAAGCTGAACTTCTTGGTTCACGGTTAAATGAATTTAATTTGCTTGCACCAGGTACAGCTACAGCAAACTTTCGTCACAGGCATAAACAGCTTGTTCAATACTTTGATGTGACTGGCAGTATTTGCCACTGCACAGATGTTGACGGCCTTATGAGAAGTCTTGGTGTCGAACACATTGTTGAAGATTGGCGACTGTTCATTGACTCGAAGTACATGTGCTTCATATGTGAATGGGACAGCCGAGATAAGAAGCACCACTATACAAAAAAGAATTGGTCGATCAGAGACAGAATGCAACCAGGAAACAAAAACGTTCTTCATCAACCGTTGGTTGATCGTGACAAAATTCTCATGCCACCGCTTCATATAAAATTAGGACTGATGAAGAACTTTGTCAAGGCATTAGACAGCAAATCGGATGCATTTATATACCTATGCAACAAGTTTCCAGAGCTCAGTTATGCTAAAGTCAAGGAAGGTATTTTCATAGGTCCACAAATAAGAAAAATCATGGCCGATGAAGACTTTCAAAACACTTTAAGTCATCCTGAAAAAGATGCGTGGGTGGCATTCAAGTCAGTCGTAACCAATTTTCTTGGAAATAAGAAGTCTGTCGACTATGAAACAGTTGTAAAGAAATGCATTAGTGCCTACAAACACCTGGGATGCAATATGTCTCTGAAAATTCATTTACTCGATTCACATCTAGACTTCTTCCCAGAAAACCTAGGCGCAGTAAGCGATGAACATGGCGAACGCTTCCACCAGGACATTTCTGTGATGGAGTCACGCTACCAGGGCCGGTGGAGTGCAGCGATGTTAGCTGACTACTGTCGGACTCTACAACGCGACTCGCCAAGTACTCAGTACAAGTGGAAGTCCACAGCCAAGAAATTCAAACCATGAACATTTTAAACATTTTACACATGCATTTGACTTTAAATGGAATATATTTTTTACATATAATTTTATTAGTTAGAACTGATTTCATGCTTGTGTTTAATATTTTTTTACATTAACTGCAAAAGAGAATATATGGTTTAAAAATTTCATTTTTATACATATTGGAGTATTATAACTATAATAAAAAAATTAAGATTGCGGATTTCTTAAAATTGGAGGCTGATAGAGACAAATGGTTTGCATATTCGAAATCAGCGTGTGTAAATTGAGTATGATTAGATGATGGGTACCAAGAAATTCACGATTAATTATTTTTTGTTTTCTAGTGATAATCGATGAGAATATTTTATTTTGATTATTTCCAGTACATAAATAAACATCTTGTAGAATTACGAAGCTAGTTAGTCTTTCGTACATTTTTAAGTTCATCATCATCGTTGTAGAATAGTTTCTGGGCAGGCTATCATGGGAGACTATCATGGCAGGCTATCATGGCAGACTATCATGGCAGGCTATCATGGCACACTATCATGGAAAACTATCATGGCAGACTATCATGGTAGTCTAGCATGGCAGACTGTCATAGCAGACTATCATGGCAGACTATCATGGCAGGCTATCATGGCACACTATCATGGCAGGCTATCATGGCAGACTATCATGGCAGGCTATCATACTATCATGGCAGACGATCATGGCATTCTATCATGGCAGGCTTTCATGGCAGATTATCATTGCAGACTATCATGGCAGACTATCATGGCAGACTATCATGGCAGACTATCATGGCAGACTATCATGACAGACTGTCATAGCAGGCTATCATTGCAGACTATCATGGCAGTTTATCATGGTAGTCTATCATAGCAGACTATCATGGCAGGCTATCATGGCACACTATCATGGCAGACGATCATGGCAGACTATCATAGCAGTCTATCATGGCAGACTATCATGGCAGACTATCATGGCAGACTATCATGGCAGGCTATCATGGCAGACTATCATGGCAGGCTATCATGGCAGACTATCATGGCAGACTATCATGGCATACTATCATGGCAGGCTATCATTGCAGACTATCATTGCAGACTATCATGGCAGTCTATCATGGCAGACTATCATGGCAGACTATCATGGCACACTATCATGGCAGGCTATCATGGCACACTATCATGGCAGACTATCATGGCAGACTATCATGGCAGTCTAGAATGGCAGACTATCATGGCAGACTATCATGGCAGGCTATCATGGCAGACTATCATGGCAAACTATCATGGCAGGCTATCATGGCAGACTATCATGGCACACTATCATAGCAGGCTATCATTGCAGACTATCATGGCAGTCTATCATGGCAGTCTATCATAGCAGACTATCATGGCAGGCTATCATGGCACTCTATCATGGCAGACGATCATGGCAGACTATCATGACAGTCTATCATGGCAGACTATCATGGCAGACTAACATGGCAGACTATCATGGCAGGCTATCATTGCAGACTATCATTGCAGACTATCTTGGCAGTCTATCATGGCAGACTATCATGGCAGACTATCATGGCAGGCTATCATGGCAGACTATCATGGCAGACTATCATGGCATACTATTATGGCAGGCTATCATTGCAGACTATCATGGCAGACTATCATGGCAGACTATCATGGCAGACTATCATGGCAGACTATCATGGCAGACTATCATGGCAGACTATCATGGCAGACTATCATGGCAGTCTAGCATGGCAGACTATCATGGCAGACTATCATGGCAGACTTTCATGGAAGACTATCATGGCAGGCTATCATTGCAGACTATCATGGCAGACTATCATGGCAGGCTATCATGGCACACTATCATGGCAGGCTTTCATGGCAGACTATCATGGCAGGCTATCATGGCAGACAATCATGGCAGACTATCATACTATCATGGCAGACTATCATGGCAGACTATCATGGCAGACTATCATGGCAGACTATCATGGCAGGCTATCATGGCAGACTATCATGGCAGACTATCATGGCAGTCTATCATGGCAGGCTATCATGGCAGACTATCATGGCAGACTATCATACTATCATGACAGACTATCATGGCAGTCTGTCATGACACACTATCATAGCAGACTATCATTGCAGACTATCATGGCAGTCTATCATGGCAGTCTATCATAGCAGACTATCATGGCAGGCTATCATGGCACACTATCATGGCAGACTATCATGACAGTCTATCATGGCACACTATCATGGCAGACTATCATGGCAGACTATCATGACAGACTATCATGGCAGACTATCATGGCAGACTATCATGGCATACTATCATGGCAGGCTATCATTGCAGACTATCATTGCAGACTATCATGGCAGTCTATCATGGCAGACTATCATGGCAGACTATCATGGCAGGCTATCATGGCAGACTATCATGGCAGACTATCATGGCAGACTATCATTGCAGACTATCATTGCAGACTATCATGGCAGTCTATCATGGCAGACTATCAAGGCAGACTATCATGGCAGACTATCATGGCACACTATCATGACAGACTATCATGGCAGACTATCATGGCAGTCTAGCATGGCAGACTATCATGGCAGGCTATCATCGCAGACTATCATGGCAGGCTATCACGGCACACTATCATGGCAGACTATCATGGCAGACTATCATGGCAGGCTATCATTGCAGACTATCATGGCAGACTATCATGGCAGGCTATCATGGCACACTATCATGGCAGGCTATCATGGCAGGCTATCATGGCAGACTATCATGGCAAACTATCATGGCAGAGTGACATACTAATGTATAATTAGAGTATTTCACAGTGACATACTAATGTATAATTAGAGTATTTCACAATGACATACTAATGTATAATTAGAGTATTTCACAGTGACATACTAATGTATAATCAGAGTATTTCACAATGACATATTAATGTATAATTAGAGTATTTCACAATGACATACTAATGTATAATTAGAGTATTTCACATACTTGATTGTTCTGTATGGAAATTAAATGTAACTTTTAATACATTACTTTATAGTTTAGAAAATTAAACTATATACTCTTTATACACTGAAGGCCATCTAAACGTATGAATTTAAGTTCTAAATGTTGTTGTTCATTTTTGTTTGAAGCTACACACTCATTATCACAGACATAGACATACATAAAAGTGGTATACGGGAATACAAATGATAAATTTAGTGGAACTTTGGAATAAACTTGTACATTTAGGGGATCTTTGGAATAAACCTGTACATTTAGTGGAACTTTGGAATAAACCTGTAAATTTAGTGGAACTTTGGAATAAACCTGTAAATTTAGTGGAACTTTGGAATAAACCTGTACATTTATTGGAACTTTGGAATAAACCTGTACATTTATTGGAACTTTGGAATAAACCTGTACATTTAGTAGAAGTTTGAAATAAACCTATACATTTAGTGGAACTTTGGAATAAACTTGTACATTGAGTGGAACTTTGGAATAAACTTGTACATTGAGTGGGCCACTGCAGAGAATGCTTTAATGAAGTTTGACTGAGGACATTGGGGGAGGGCAGGGACGAGGCGTAAGTGTTGCCGGTCATAGTCATATTTATAGAAAATGTCATATAATGGTATTGTGTTTATGGAATATATCTAGCATAATCATTCATAATAGAATGACTACAAGTTGCCATATAGATATAACTTTCATTTATATATAAATCGTATATATTGTTAGTCTAATTATTTTTACACATATATAAATCTATGTTCTTTTGTGCTTTATATATAGCATAAAAACATCAATAAATTTTTCACTCAGAGTTATGACCGGCAACACTAACGCCTCGACCCTAGGGGGGGGGGTTAAAAATGGAAAAACAAAAAAACAAAAACGCAATATCACCGAATTTTTTTCTTTCTTTGTTTCATTACAAAAAACAAACAAAACATAGTTAAAAAGAAAAAAAGTTCCATTGACAAAATGTATCAAAACGCGCCTTGGCCAATGGAGAGGGAGATGAACTTTTTCACATTCGATAAACAGTTTAAAACAAAAATCAATGAGTATTTTAATTATTTTTTTTAACCAAAATATTAGATCAAAGTAAACAATTATAAATAAAATGAACTTAGTTATCGCCTAAGTGTCTGAACTTTGAACTTATTGGGCGACATACGTAAGTGAATAATACAAGTTTCATGGCTACTAATTCTAAATATTCTCTGATATACAAACAGAAGTTTAACTTACTTTTAAACAGTTGAACCTCAAGGTCAAATCAAATGAAATACACACAAAAAAAACTTTATAAATATCTTATCTGAATAAAAAAGAGTAAGAATTACAGGGCGATAGATTATGAATCACCGTAAAAGTAAAGTTATGAAATCTTTACAAGTACATTCAGCGGCGTAGCGTGGGTATCGGCCGCCCAGGGCGGAAGACGATTTTGCCGCCCTCTCATTTAGGTATTTCAATTTAATCTATACACTTTTGCCGCCCCCCTAAAAAGTAATAAAAAGTGCCGCCCGGTGCGGACCGCACCCACCGCCCCCCCCCCTAGGTACGCCACTGAGTACATTTACTTAGTATCTAGAGACTGACTAACATTAAAGCTACTAAATACAATAGAACACTCTTTTTACCATATCAATCAGAGTGAATCGATATAAAGTTATATTTGCAAATATGTTCATAAAAATAATTGTCCTAGTTTCCAGCTTACTGGGCGAAACAATTTCATAACTGAAAATCATAATTATCGCCCAGACTGCAGACATTCAAAAACTCATAAGATGGGAAAAATAATAATTTCGTACTTGTTTCGCGACCCCAGTTGCATAACAGATCTTCTTGTCTCTTCTTTCTTTCTCTCTTTCTCTCTCTCTCTCTCTCTCTCTCTCTCTCTCTCTCTATCTATCTATCTCTCTCTCTCTCTCTATCTATCTATCTCTCTCTCTCTATCTATCTATCTATCTCACCCCCCCCCCACACACACAGCTAGCTCAGTAAAAGGGTTTTGATAAAGGTGAAGGAAGACATTGAAACTAATGAAATGTTCATTAAACCGCAGCAGAAAACAAAAATGTCATAAAAAGCCTTTTGTTTTTGTAAATTACGCCTGAAATTTGTTTTTTAACTGAATATTTCTATTATTCTCCCCTTTTAATAATAATAAACCCTAAAAATATTTCATAGTTGATTAAATTTGGATTATAACTTAAAGTCATGTTTTTTTTTCTTTTTTCTATTGGCCCTCGTTTTGTCTGTCTGTCTGTCTGTCCGTAATCACCCTAGACCTTAACAACCATAAGTCCTAGACCCATGATGTATATATCATTTTGTAGGTCTTGGCCTGCCATGTGTGCATCAAAAATCAATTTCGCGATCTGACCTCTGAGGAGCGAATACTAAGGCTTCGTAGAGTACCGTTTTTTTTTACTATATAAGCTATATTAACAAACTACTTTTATACATTTTTAATTAACTTGACTTTCTAATGGTCTGTTGGTTTACCTTTTAAATCTTCTTTCAGTTTTGAAACGGTTCTCACTATATGGGAAAGCCCAAGTTTGCCACGAGTGAAGATTATATAAGGCAATACTCTTTTTATAATTGTTTCGAGTCCATCAATTTGTGAAAACGCAGATTCTAATGCGGGGAAAATGTAATGTTTATAACTGACTAACCATACTGTTGATAAAGTGATATAAAGGGAGTAGTCTTCATCATTTATAAGTACTATGGATAGAGCATTTTAACTCTTTATATCAGTGTATACGTCAGGGACTGACGCCCAAATTAATAGACATTTTTTTCTAATATCTGAAAGTTCTTTTATTTTTTCCAATTAAAAAAAAAAATTAATCTAGCTTTTGATGATCGTCCAGAAATAATCGTCTCTAATATACGTCATTAACAGCTGTAATCAGTGTTTTTTTTTTTTATTTACAAGCTCGAAGATAAAAAGAAATGGATTACATTGAAAATTGCAACAACAACTCATCGCCTATAGTTCTGGAGCTCGGAGATAAATACATGACAAAAAAAAAAAACTCAAGACGAAAAGATTACATCTATCTATCTATCTATCTATCTATCTATCTATCTATCTATCTATCTATCTATCTATCTATCTATCTATCTATCTATCTATCTATCTATCTATCTATCTATCTATCTATCTATCTATCTATCTATCTTTTCTATCTTTCTATCTATCTATCTATCTATCTATCTATCTATCTATCTATCTATCTATCTATCTATCTATCTATCTATCTATCTATCTATCTATCTATCTATCTATCTGTCTGTCTATCTATCTATCTATCTATCTGTCTGTCTGCCTGTCTGCCTGTCTGTCTGTCTATCTATCTATCTATCTATTTATCCACCCATCTATCTATCTATCTATCTATCTATCTATCTATCTATCTATCTATCTATCCATCCATCCATCCATCCACCCACCCATCTATCTATCTATCTATCTATCTATCTATCTATCTATCTATCTATCTATCTATCTATCTATCTATCTATCTATCTATTTATCTATCTATCTATCTATCTATCTATCTATCTATCTATCTATCTATCTATCTATCTATCTATCTAATCTTACGGAATCAAGTTGTTTCCAAACACTAGTTATACCATAGATATACATCTATGAACTGTACAACTGTGTTTTTGTTATCACTTGTTCAATAATCGTGTAACTGAAGAATGTCAGTAGATGAACGTATCTTATTTTAAATATGTAATTTAGTAATGCATTTTATCTATCTATCGGTTGTTTTGCGCCAAAAAATATGAGTACATGTATAGATAGTTTTGTACATACAAATGGTAATTGCTTAAATACTCTTAAAGAATATAGATCTTTTTATTCGAATAGTATTCTAAATCGAAAATAAATTAAGTTGGTAATATCTCAATAAAAAAAAACATTACAACACAGTCTTTTAAAATAACATTATACTATTTCTACGGAACAATAAAAAATGATACAATGCTTAGTTTTATTTAAATTTAATTTTTGTTTAATCCAATCAGGGGAGGATAATTATGCTGAGGTGGTACACCTATCACGCCGGCCATGTTCAAAGTGACCCTGTCCCGGGGACGGCCATGTTCAAAGTGACCCTGTCCCGGGGACGGCCATATTCAAAGTGACCCTGTCTCTGGGATGTCCTTGTTATATTTTATGTATATTTTAAAAGTTAAATTCATTGGTCTACCATCACTACACTATAAAAGGTTAAACTTACAACAATTGTAGCCATGGCTAGTAGACTTCACAGTGAACTCGTGTGTGTAAAGGTCGAAGATGTCATGAGATCAACACGGAAAGACTGCCCGTTAAACTGTCCCCTGGTGTGATGTACTTGTTAGTTTAAAACCCTCTGCTCTTACTAGAATTTTGAAGAAAAAGGAGAGAAATGTTCAAATGTAATTTGAAAGGAAACAAAACTACACTTGTTTCTAATATTATCGACAAATCGAACCATTTTCTACGGGAAAAGATAACTCAACTTGGCTCATTAAATACAACCAGTACTCGTGGTAGTACAGAATATAACTTTCTATGAAATTTGCTAAACTACTTAGCAAACAGGATTAAATTGGATTGATCCAGACAAACTGACATATTGCCTTCATTATATTCACACTTCAGTTCTTCAAGATGTTTTAGTTCACTCTTGTCAATTTCGTTATTCTAACAGAATATGGCATCTCTCTCATCCCTTTCTCTCAGACTCTCAAGGACACACGCACGCACTCGCCTGTCTAGAAGCCACCGAATTAGGTGCAACAAGAATGATAGTCCCATCGAGTTAACAAATATCTTAGAAGTAAAGATGCATAAGGAGAACGACCATTTTGTAAAATGTGATTACACTAGCTGTATTACCCGGCGTTACCCGGGAAATCACGCCATATATGACACCCCGTCCCACCCTCCTAACCATTAATTAGGCTGTATAACTGAGATAATACAAAAGGGAATCAAAACAATAATTGAAAAGTAAATAGAAAGAAATGAAATATGCATACAAATAAGACGACACAAAGAATCATGTTGTATTAGCCCGTCAATTTATATTTTATGTTAGTTACTTTGCTATTTTATTCAACAATGAAAATCTATGGCTGTTTAAGATAACTCATGAACTATTATATTAGTCCCACACTCCTACTACATGCATGTCGATAGTATCGTTGGGCAATCTTTTAATATAATTTACAATAAGAAGCAATACATACCTGCAACCTTAACGATTAGGAATTGGAACAATTTTATACAGATTAAGTTCGTGTTCTGAGGTGAAAACCCAAATTGCCCCCCTACGCCCGGGATGGACTGCGCCTAACCCCCCCCCCCCTTTATAAACGCCACTGCGAGGATGACATACTGCATTAACTAATGCCTATAATCTTTTTTTTTTCATCTGAGGGATTTACATATACAAATCATTCATAGTTTATTCTGTATCAATGTACATTTTTCAGCAATTAAGTTCGTATTTACCCTCATAAAAATATGATTAAGTGCTGAAATTAATGAACATGTTTTAGCACTGAGTACGTTTATCGTTGATAAATTGCTGCACGCAGTTCATTTGTCATGAACAGACCTGATAACGTACACGATTAAAGTAGGTAGGACAATATAATCTCTAAACTGTGGGTAGGACATTTTCTATTTGAAATTCTATAAATAGTATTCATTCAGATTAGTTTTCATGCTTTTCTAGTGTAAATTTAGTATTTTCTAAATATAATCATGAATGTCAATATAATAACGTTCGTTGTTCAATCTTGTCAAGCAACAACATGAATTATTTTTGACTTGACAAAACTCCTCAAGCTAATATCTCCAAGGGCTGCCTCCAATTAAACTGAAGTCCTCCTTACCATTCCCAAGAACATCGGAGACTCTATGATAATACATTAGCATCTTTCGCTAAGAAATTGTATAGCCCAGTGGTTCTTAAACTTTTGTGGTTAGCCTATCACTTAGAAGTCTTATTGGCTTTAACGAACTACCTAGATTGGGGACGGATGGTCGTGTGGTAAAGCGCTCGACTGTCGACCTGAGGGCCTTGGTTCGATCTCCAAGGAGGATCAATGAAGTTTTAAGTACCCGCTTAGAATGAAAGAAGGGCATTGCATAGACCGTCATCTCATCCTTACAAGACTTCACACACACGCACACGCACACGCACACACCTGAAAAGATAACAAATAAGATAAGAAAAAGTACAATTAAATGTATGAAATCTCTATATATCAATTATTAATATTTTGGCGACACTTGGAATCATCTCGCGATTCGCTCTTTGAGAACCACTGATATAGCAAATTACAAATCCCTATAGGGCCACCTAACCACTAGTGTTTCTGCCCCCCCCCCATCAATGCGGTGGCCATGTATCACTTTTTTAAGTAGTAACTGAATTACCAAAATTTACCCGAATTCTTCCATATACAAGGTCCAGTTTTCTTGTAATATTCATATTTATCAATAAATTTGGCTGAGACATTTGCCGCAGAAGAAGACACTACTATGTTAAAACTATACTTTTTTTATTTCTACAATCTCTCCAATATAATGCATATCTGAGTCATTTACTTGTCATAGTTTCACCTTAATGAGGAAATCGCTTACGATGATTATGTATCTTAGAATATTGGTTACTTTACTTGGTGACTGTAAGATGGGATCATGCAATCTTATCAAAGAGGACATTAACTTACCATTTCAGTTAGAAGTACTCAGAGGTGTAATTATGCCTGTGCATTTCAGCCAATGATAAGTTGGCCTATTAATGACGATTTTATATGCCGGCAATTCTCTTTCAAAATCTGTTATCATCTGTTTAGAAATATGTTCAAATATTCCCCAAATAATATCACATTTCGCTTCTTAAAAACTGAAGAAGTTGAAAAGTTAAAACATTGACAGGGGATTAAACTGGACGGTGACCACGACCACTACGCTAAATGTAATATTATGAAATGTTCTTCACTTGTAAGCTGAATCTTATACATATATAAAACAATTAATTATTTTTCTATCATTAATATTATTATCCGATTTTGGCCCAATTTTAAAATATCATAACGTTTAACACATTAATAAGTAATAAATCTATATTTATAGAAATATCAATTAAAATACTAGCGATCATAAGTACAATTATCATTGAAGGCCACTATTCAGTCAGCCATTTTCGCTGAATACCATGCTTTGTGTCCATTGTTTTCAATGCAGTCTGAACTCTTTCGAATTATTAACAGAATGTATGAATCCTTTTTGTTTACAACATAGTAGGCTACTATATGCACGTTCAGTTATTTGAGATAAAAACCACGCTAACATGACTAGTATATTTTTGGTATGAATATATTCAACCAAAATCAGACTTTTTGGAACTATATCTTATAAGTTTTTAAAAATTCATAAAATAAAAACATTTTTCTTTGGCTTTCATCAACGATTAGCCCGACATAATGCACGCATTGAACCCGCGACATTTTTGTGTAGTACACGCCTTGAACCCCACTGTACGATTGCTCGTGTTGGCCCGGGTTCACTTCAATTGACTAACATCCCCTGTACTTCTTTTCCTTGCGGCTGTAAATAAAAATAAAACATCTATCAAACTCTGCCTAATAAAGGCTGCGCATGAAATTAAATATTTGTTTATACTCTGGTGTATAGGGTGGAAGGGGGGGGGTGTATGCACCTTTAGTTATTCTCATAGTTTTAATTGTCCATAGTAATGACGCTGACCATTTCAACACGGGTTTTACTTACCCTCCCTACCCCCCCCCCCGCCTCGCCGTGAAAAAATGTTGGAGTAGTTTGTTATTTCTATTGTGACATTGTAAAAAAAATAACATGTCATTTATTTACCTCCCCTCCCCCATTTTTTTTTCTCCCATATAACGGATTATAAACCTTCTTTGATCATATGAATTCATAACACTGTCTCCCACACTAATGGATAATGAAACTGTCTCCCACATTAATGGATAATGAAACTGTCTCCCACACTAATGGATTATGAAACTGTCTCCCACATTTATGGATAATGAAACTGTCTCCCACACTAATGGATAATGAAACTGTCTCCCACATTTATGGATAATGAAACTGTCTCCCACACTAATGGATAATGAAACTGTCTCCCACACTAATGGATAATGAAACTGTCTCCCACATTTATGGATAATGAAACCGTCTCCCAGATTAATGGATAATGAAACTGTCTCCCACATTAATGGATAATGAAACCGTCTCCCAGATTAATGGATAATGAAACCGTCTCCCACACTAATGGATAATGAAACTGTCTCCCACATTTATGGATAATGAAACTGTCTCCCACATTAATGGATAATGAAACTGTCTCCCACATTTATGGATAATGAAACTGTCTCCCACACTAATGGATAATGAAACTGTCTCCCACATTTATGGATAATGAAACTGTCTCCCACACTAATGGATAATGAAACTGTCTCCCACACTAATGGATTATGAAACTGTCTCCCACATTAATGGATAATGAAACCGTCTCCCACATTAATGGGTAATGAAACTGTCTCCCACACTAATGGATTATGAAATTGTCTCCCACACTAATGGATTATGAAATTGTCTCCCACATTAATGGATTATGAAAATGTCTCCCACATTAATGGATTATGAAAATGTCTCCCACATTAATGGATTATGAAAATGTCTCCCACATTAATGGATTATGAAAATGTCTCCCACATTAATGGATTATGAAAATGTCTCCCACATTAATGGATTATGAAAATGTCTCCCACAATAATGGATTATGAAACCGTCTCCCACATTAATGGATAATGAAAATGTCTCCCACACCAATGGATTATGAAACTGTTTTCCACACCAATTACTAACGATACTGACAGCACCAAATAAAACGTTATATTTTAACACCATTGAATATTATTGACGTCATGAACTGATTCCCAAATTAATGAATAAAAAAATCTAGCTGTCATCTATTCAGTGATCGTCCAGAAATAATCGTGTCTAATATAAGTCATTCCATGTTGCAATAGTTTATATGCATGTACTAAAATCGAAGCTAAAGAGAAATCGATTACATTGAAAAATCGCAGCAAGATTTCATCGAGAAATAGCGATACTTCTCAAGCCCGGAAATAAATACAACACACAAAAAAAAAAAACTTACCCGAGACGAGAAGATTAAATGAAGGGGGAAAAAAAGTGTATTTCCTTCTCTTCAATCTTCGCTTTCAATCGATGAGGTGGGGGAGAGATGGATATTAGGGAAACGGTGGGGTGAGGGGGGCTGGGGGGGGGAGAGGGGGTAAGCATGTTCCAAAATGCAGTAACTTGTGCTCCTAGCAGACGACCAAGTTGATTGTTTCATCCGGATGGCGTTGGGGAGTGAGAGAATGGGGGGAGGGGGGTGGAGGGGGGTGGAGGGTGGTGGGGGGGGGGGGGAGAGACGGACAGCTGCAGAGCTTTTTCCTGATCTCTTTCTAAATTGTCCGCTTGAGTGTCCGGTCTTTGTTTGTTGAGCGGGAGATTGTCCGGTCTTGTTTTCATGGTGATACATTATTTCCTGGTTTTGAGTTGACGTGATGTAACAGAAATGTAAAACTTCATTATATTTTCATGACAATTCAGTACTTCGTTAGTGTGTTATCACAAAGAATATAACATACTTGGACAATATAACTGTGTGGTCAAAGTGCACTGAAAAATAAAGAAAAAAAATAATAAAACAGTTTATTTTTAGATCTCCTTTCATCTCGCAAATGTTTATAGGCCCATAGATTATTATTCAAAAAAAATTTATTTTACTAAATCTATATGAGTTTGTACCCATCTAGATCAATAAAACTATATGAGTTTGTACCCATATAGATCAATAAAACTATATCAGTTTGTACCCATCTAGATCAATAAAACTATATGAGTTTGTACCCATTTAGATCAATAAAACTATATCAGTTTGTACCCATCTAGACCAATAAAACTATATCAGTTTGTACCCATCTAGACCAATAAAACTATATGAGTTTGTACCCATCTAGATCAATAAAACTATATGAGTTTGTACCCATCTAGATCAATAAAACTATATGAGTTTGTACCCATCTAGATCAATAAAACTATATGAGTTTGTACCCATCTAGACCAATAAAACTATATCAGTTTGTACCCATTTAGATCAATAAAACTATATCAGTTTATACCCATCTAGACCAATAAAACTATATCAGTTTGTACCCATCTAGATCAATAAAACTACATCAGTTTGTACCCATTTAGATCAATAAAACTATATGAGTTTGTACCCATCTAGATCAATAAAACTATATGAGTTTGTACCCATCTAGACCAATAAAACTATATCAGTTTGTACCCATCTAGATCAATAAAACTATATGAGTTTGTACCCATCTAGATCAATAAAACTATATGAGTTTGTACCCATCTAGACCAATAAAACTATATCAGTTTGTACCCATTTAGATCAATAAAACTATATCAGTTTGTACCCATCTAGACCAATAAAACTATATCAGTTTGTACCCATCTAGATCAATAAAACTACATCAGTTTGTACCCATTTAGATCAATAAAACTATATGAGTTTGTACCCATCTAGACCAATAAAACTATATCAGTTTGTACCCATCTAGACCAATAAAACTATATCAGTTTGTACCCATCTAGATCAATAAATCTATATGAGTTTGTACCCATCTAGATCAATAAAACTATATCAGTTTGTACCCATTAGATCAATAAAACTATATCAGTTTGTACCCATCTAGACCAATAAAACTATATGAGTTTGTACCCATCTAGACCAAGAAAACTATATGAGTGGGTACCCATCTACATATATTACTTATATGTGTATTAGTATTTTTCGCTTTTTTTTCAATTTACGTTACGATATATTTTGTTCAGTGTATTGTATTAAAGTCCAGAAAATTTTATATCGATTATTTTGTCATGTCATAAATTATGACTCAAAAAGGTAAATAAAACCCAGGCTTTAGTTTTGTTATATAAATGTATAGTTTAGTTTTGTTCTATTAATGCATAGTTTAGTTTTGTTCTATAAATGTATAGTTTAGTTTTGTTCTATTAATGTATAGTTTAGTTTTGTTCTATACATGTATAGTTTAGTTTTGTTCTATTAATGTATTGTTTAGTTTTGTTCTATAAATGTATAGTTTAGTTTTGTTCTATTAATGTATAGTTTAGTTTTGTTCTATAAATGTATAGTTTAGTTTTGTTCTATTAATGTATAGTTTAGTTTTGTTCTATTGATGTATAGTCTAGTTTTGTTCTATAAATGTATAGTTTAGTTTTGTTCTATTAATGTATAATCTAGTTTTGTTCTATACATTTATAGTTTAGTTTTGTTCTATTAATGTATTGTTTAGTTTTGAACTATTAATGTATAGTTTAGTTTTGTTCTATTAATGTATAGTTTAGTTTAGTTCTATAAATATATAGTTTAGTTTTGTTCTATTAATGTATAGTTTAGTTTTGTTCTATTGATGTATAGTCTAGTTTTGTTCTATAAATGTATAGTTTAGTTTTGTTCTATTAATGTATAATCTAGTTTTGTTCTATACATTTATAGTTTAGTTTTGTTCTATTAATGTATAGTTTAGTTTTATTCTATTAATGTATAGTTTAGTTTTGTTCTATAAAAGTATAGTTTAGTTTTGTTATACTAATGTATAGTTTAGTTTTGTTCTATAAATGTATAGTTTATTTTTGTTCTACAAATGTATAGTTTTGTTTTGATTGTGAGTAAATTCTGTGCGCCCCTCCTGGTACAATGGTTCGATCGCATCAGTTGAGAAATTTTATCGGGCATATGTTCATCTGATTTGATTAATCTGATAACTAGACGGTAATGGTCCACAATAGTTGTAGCGATTCCGTTCAATTTCCGCTTAACACACATGTTCTGTGCGGTGTGTACATGATAATCGGTAGATTTTCATTTACTCGATTCATTCTGCCTTCTTTATCTTCATCGTATCACGCTTGGACGCCTCACGAGGGAGGCAAACCGAACACTTATCAGGGGCCCCAAGCCATGGGGGTGCCCCTCGCTTTCAATATTTATTTATATTTATTTACTAAGCCGCAAAATTAGAAGATGAGGAAGGGCGGGGGGGGGGTCCATTGTTTTTTTTTAGTTGGGGGGGTGCGTTTGTAAAATGTTTCAGGTGTCCCCCAGAAATCCTAGCTGTGACACTTTGTCATGCATAACATCGTTTTTCAATATCCCTACCTTCATATAGTCTTTTATTAATATACTGCTTGTTTGTTTTTACCTTCAGTGTGTTATTTACAACTCATGTGTGTATACTTTACCTCCAGTGTGTTATTTACACCTCATGTGTGTATACTTTACCTCCAGTGTGTTATTTACAACTCATGTGTGTATACTTTACGTTTAGTATGTTATTTACACCTCATGTGTGTATACTTTACCTCCAGTGTGTTATTTACATCTCATGTGTGTATACTTTACCTCCAGTGTGTTATTTACACCTCATGTGTGTATACTTTACCTCCAGTGTGTTATTTACACCTCATGTGTGTATACTTTACCTCCTGTGTGTTATTTACACCTCATGTGCGTATACTTTACCTCAAGTGTGTTATTTACATCTCATGTGTGTATACTTTACCTCCAGAGTGTTATTTACACCTCATGTGTGTATACTTTACCCCCAGTGTGATATTTACACCTCATGTGTGTATACTTTACCTTCAGTCTGTTAACGTCGTGTTTATCTTCGGTGGGCCTTAATTAAATTTATATTCTAGTTTACTGTGATTAGTATACCACCAGTCTGTAACTACCATATTTTCCCATGTATAAGCACCCCTTTTGTATAACCCCCCCCCCCCCCCCCCCCCCCCATATTTTGGACTGTGAATATTTTATTAGAGAAATAAGTTATAAAGAAAGAAAATTTACAAAGAAATAAAATTTAAGATTCAAGTGTCTGTCATTGTGAAGTCTTTTAGGCTGTCTATTGTTTGATTTATGTCTGTCGTCTATTAATTCTACTCTACCGTATTTTTAGTTTATATTCTGTTTAATAGTCTGTCTATTAAATGCCTATACATATTTATAGGCAATAAACACACACCTAACTGTAAAAGTGAGATTCAGGTACACATTTATAGGCAATAAACACACACCTAGCTGTAAAAGTGAGATTCAGTTACAGTAGTATAGGTAATAAACACACACCTAGCTGTAAAAGTGAGATTCAGACACTATAGGCTATGCAGATAGTACACATCTATCTGAGAGGTGTGTTTAAACTACAGTAAACAACACAATGATGTAGACCCTGTATTGAAGCTGCCCTTAATTTCCCATGGGGGACTCAAGCTTTATGCCGTTCACCGTTACACATATTGGAAACTGAATTATGAACTATCATCATGAACTAAAAACTGTTGATAGCTATAAATCAATACTGTAAAATATTTACATTAGGCATTATATGTCCGTAAATAAAGCATAGTATATATATATATATATATATATATATATATATATATATATATATATATATATATATACTATGCTTTATTTACGGACTTTTAAAATAAGCTTGGAAGTGTTTTATATCGAACCATATAATGCCTAATGTAAATATTTTACAGTATTGATTTATAGCTATCAACAGTTTTTAGTTCATGATGATAGTTCATAATTCAGTTTTACCCCATAATTCATTTGTATCCTAACACAAAATTCTATCATAACATTAGCTATAAATATTAAAGATTCATTTGTTAAATTTAGCACATCGTAGAACAATCCAAACGTATTTTCAATAGTTTCCAATATGTGTAACGGTGAACGGCATAAAGCTTGAGTCCCCAATGGGAAATTAAAGGCAGCTTCAATACAGGGTCTACATCATTGTGTTGTTTACTGTAGTTAAAACACACCTCTCAGATAGATGTGTACTATCTGCATAGCCTATAGTGTCTGAATCTCACTTTTACAGCTAGGTGTGTGTTTATTACCTATACTACTGTACCTGAATCTCACTTTTACAGCTAGGTGTGTGTTTATTGCCTATAAATGTGTACCTGAATCTCACTTTTACAGCTAGGTGTGTGTTTATTGCCTATAAATGTGTACCTGAATCTCACTTTTACAGCTAGGTGTGTGTTTATTGCCTATAAATCTGTACCTGAATCTCACTTTTACAGTTAGGTGTGTGTTTATTGCCTATAAATCTGTACCTGAATCTCACATTTACAGTTAGGTGTGTGTTTATTGCCTATAAATCTGTACCTGAATCTCACATTTACAGTTAGGTGTGTATTTATTGTCTATAATACTGCACCTAAATCTAACTTTATGAATGTATGTTAACTTATTGAATTATATAAAGTATCTAAAACTCGACTAAAACTCACTTTACAGACATATATCTACATATACTTACTGTTTTGCAGATGGATGTATAGATACTTTATTACATATATACATATATATATATATATATATATATATATATATATATATATATATATAATTACCTTACATGTATCTATGAATTATTATTGCACACACCCACACCCACACAAACATATATAAAAATGTATCATACAATTAATTACTTAAGTTATTATTACTAAAAATTATATGCGACTCCCAAAGATTTAATGAAGCAACACTGTCATGTAACTAACGTATGAAATGGTTCACAGGTTTCACTTTATTAGATTTTAGTCTGCCAGTGGCTGGATAACGAAGACGACTCGCATGCAACGAGTACAGGTTTTAATGGCGCCACCAAGTCTATGAGCCCACAAAAAGGACGTATGAAAGCACAACATATATATTTGTTGATGTTACCACTCGTTACCCCTAAACGACCTCATCGGTTAAAGGGTATTAAAAAAAAAAAAGACGGCCAAACTTTTTCAACTTTTCGCACCACCATTTCACATCTATTTATATTCTCTAGTTGAAGTACTATTTGGTTGTAGGAAGTCATTATTCAGCGGTAGATGACAGGTGGTACCCCAACGCGTACATGAGGTATTCCAATCAATGTTTTACGATCTAACACCACGTGACACCACTGTAGCAATTGATGAAATACCGGGAAATAAAACAAAAACACCAATAGCTAGCTACACAGTGCAGTGATTAATGGTTAAGAACCAACATTACCATCTATCAAGATAAAATAAATTGTTAGCTATTCTCGTCACATAAGACTGATATAAAAAAAAGGTAACCTTGAAAGTGGACTTAAAGTAGAGCTTACAGGCGATTCATTATTTGAATTTACATGACAGGCCACGCAGTGGAATTACATATTTAAGTTTATTTGGTTTTATCTAGTTTTGTAAGTGAAAACAAAGTATTCTTAAAATTATGGTTTGGATTCTAGCTTTGTTTTTATAGCTGATCATGAAAAAAATGTAGCTGTAATTTATAAAAGAGAACTGAAGTCCTGAAAACATCTTGGCACATGCGGCCTCGGCGGTACACGCCAGTACGCAGGGGGGGGGGGTCAGGTCGAATGTGAATTACAGGATTGAGAGCCATTTGTGAAGGATCTACAGTAGTGGTGGCAAACCTATGGCACGCGTGCCACAGTCGGAACGAGGAGCCTCATCAGTGGGCCGGCACGCGATTAAAATATCACTTCCTTTAATTCTAATTGGAGTGTTGACACTTTGCTATAAATAATTGGCTTTTGGTTGAATTTTGGGAACGAAGCCCCAAAAAAAAAGGTTCGCCCCCCTCCCCCACCACTGATCTACACAGGCCCGTAGCCAGAGGGGGGCTAGGGGGGCTGAGCCCCCCCGTGCATGACCTGAGCCCCCCCCCGTGCACGATTTGAGTATTTTGACACAATTTTAATAATAACGGCTATAAAACATCAATCATTTTGTTTAATAAATCAATAACAATAAAAACTTAAAAGTTTATATTTTGGCAATCATTCAGGCTATCTATATATACTTACATATATAGCTTATCTAATTTTTGGGCATAAAAGATTGAATCTTATTGAAGTTCACTTCTGGGTAAATTGGGAAGCATTGACATTTGGTGCTTCAACAGCCGTGAATGAGAACAGTTTCTCAACCCTCACACGAATATCGCAGATAAATGTTACAAAAGCGTCTAAGCAATCTTTTCCTGCTTTCATTTGAAAAAGATTTAACAGACAATCTGAATGCTGAAGCATTTGTAGGTAAATTCAGTGCTAAACCCAGGCCCGTAGCCAGGTCAAAGTAAGCAGGGAGGCACCAATACCCAGCAAGGGGGCACCTTTACTTTTACTTTATTTTTTTCCTCTTTTTCTTCTTTTTTAAGTGGGGGGGGCACTCCACACCTAGCGGGGTGGGGCACGGCCCCCCAGTGCCCCCCTTGGCTACGGGGCTGGCTAAACCACGAAGTTTGCAAATTTGAAATGTATAATAATATAAGTTCGCAACAAGTGCCGACGAGTGGGGGGGGGGGTCAGGGGGGCCAATGCCCAGGGGCCCGGCGAGTTTTAGGGACCCGGACTGAGCTGGCTAATCAACTTTTTAAAATATTAAAATCAGCCCAGGGGCCGAAATTTCTGTCGATGGGCCTGTTCGCAACCTTGTAATAGTTTTATATATTGATATCTTCTGAGGACAACTAGCAACTTAAATAAGTTAATAAAATAACATTGACTTCTGACTACATTTTATACATATGTATAATAAAATAATAAAGTACAAACTCCGTGATTTCTGAGTGATGTTATTTAATTTGCAAATTTACTTTTTAGCAGAATTAATTTTACTATTTGAATTATTTTTAACAAAACTGTAACATGCCATGCATTATTAAAACGTAGTTAAAATTATATATTTCTAATTAATAACTAAACAATCGGTACTAAAATGCACCATTCCAGATATGGAACTGCAAAAAATTTCTTGGGGAGGGGACTCACTGAGATCCCATCCCCAAACCCCTCCGCTCCGTTCGCAAGCTTTCGGCGCTTCGCGCCTCCATTTTCGCCCCCCCCCCCCGAACATTTCTTCTACCTCACCAGGGGGCGGATTTAGGGGTGGGGCCGGGGGGCCATGCCCCCCCCCCCGTTGTCGCAAGTTTAGGTAATACATCGTTAAATTATCGAAATATTTTTTGTTCTAAGATCAATTTTCAACAATGAAAACAGTTTTGCCCCCCCCCGGGGGGTGGGGGGGGGGGTCAATGTTTTGCCCCCCCCCCGTCAAAGTTGTCTAGATCCGCCCCGATAATTTCTTCGGCACCCCCCCCCCCCCCGAAAAAAATTTCATCGCCCCCCTTCCCCCCCGAAAATGTCTTCGGCCCCCCCAATCCAATATTCCTGGCTACGGGCCTGGATCTACAGTGTACCACACAAACTATAATATGTGCTCATCCCTCAGGCTCGAGGCCTAAAGAAGCGGCTAAAGTCGCCACTCCTAAAGGCCTCTACTGATATAGTTACAATAGTATATCAGTTCATTGTAGGGCTGTACCGGAATCCGATTCCGGCAGGATTCAAATATTAAATCCGATTCTGGTTCCGATTCCTGCAGGATCTAAAAATTACAATCCGGTACAGCCCTAGTTCATTGTATACCAGTTGAAAAGCCTGCTGACGCTGGCTGCTTGCTACCTGCGATATAACAAGAAATCCTTGTTATGTTTAGATTTCCAGTTTTGGAATTCCCCAGATTATTTTTAGCCAAGCTTGCGAGTTAACTCCCCTTGAGTGAGACGAAAATTTTGGAATTCACACTTGCTTGTTAATTCCCCCAGACTATTTTTAACCGCGATCACACGTACGGTCGGTCTACCGCCTAGGTTAGCCGACTATGTATTAGATACTATACAGCGTCTGTTTTCGGAATAGCTGTTGGTTGTTCAGTTTAGTGAGAGTAACATGACATGTGTTGGTAGCAGAGCCGTTCTTTTAGATCATCAAACTATAGGTTACTGATTAGGGCCCTACTTCAGGTAGTAATTCTTTTTTAAAATTTGATCTTAAGTAGGCCGTAAAAAGTTATAATCACCAGGTTGCCCCAAAACATCTCTGGAACATAATAGGCTACCTACGAAAAGCGATGACTTGGAGCTTAGGTTGTGACTCCAAACTGTGTCATATGAATCCACAGGTTTAAATCGCTTGACCATTACAGTATTGACTATAATGCTGGGCTTTAAAATTTAAAAGGAAACACTTTGTTATTGGCAGTTACTGTTTCTCATTGTCATTGTCACAAATTGTTACTAATTGATAACTAATGCCATCAATGTGTTACTTTAAAATACTGAACGGTTCTCGGCATTACATAATATGATAAAAAAATTATGTCTGCAGATTGTGTGGGGAAATGGTGTGAACCTCTGGGGAAACGGTGTGAACCTCTGGGGAAATGGTGTGAACCTCTGGGGAAATGGTGTAAACCTCTGGGGAAACGGTGTGAACCTCTGGGGAAACGGTGTGAGCCTCTGGGGAAATGATGTGAACCTCTGGGGAAATGGTGTGAACCTCTGGGGAAAAGGTTTGAATCTCTGGGGAAACGGTGTGAACCTCTGGGGAAATGGTGTGAACCTCTGGGGAAATGGTGTGAACCTCTGGGGAAACGGTGTGAACCTCTGGGGAAATGGTGTGAACCTCTGGGGAAATGGTGTGAACCTCTGGGGAAACGGTGTGAACCTCTGGGGAAACGGTGTGAACCTCTGGGGAAATGGTGTGAACCTCTGGGGAAAAGGTTTGAATCTCTGGGGAAACGGTGTGAACCTCTGGGGAAATGATGTGAACCTCTGGGGAAATGGTGTGAACCTCTGGGGAAACGGTGTGAACCTCTGGGGAAATGGTGTGAACCTCTGGGGAAATGGTGTGAACCTCTGGGGAAACGGTGTGAACCTCTGGGGAAATCTAGCAGGGGGTTGTGTCCATTTTAAATAACTTTAACAAATAAAAAAAAATCTTTTTCTCTTAAAAAAAGGGATCTTTTATGAAACAATTTACTTTCGAATGAATGAAACGAGCAAAATAATTGAATCAAAATGTCTTAAGTTGAGTGTTGTAGTTATTTTTTGTCAATATAGTCACACGTTTGATAACTTTATGTCCACTCGTTTATCAATAGAATGTTGTGATATAGTTTATTATGATTTATTTTGTCGATTTTTTTTTGTTTTATTTTAAGTTTACTTTGTTCCACTGGCGTAACTAGATGGGAGGAGTGAAGGGGGCGGTCCGCCCAGGGGGCATTTACTTTGCAAATTTTCAAGGGTCGACATTTTCACTTTTGTTTTGGCAGACTAATGAGGCGATATACGTATATTCCTACCATGGAGTCACTTCCGCTAATTATGTACCTTGTTTATTGCCGTTCACCTGAGGTAAACTAAATTTTAACCAGCTGTAAAAAAAATAATAATATCTGCTTGTTATTTTCTTTAATTGATTAGTTTAATATATATATATATATATATATATATATATATATATATAAAAGCGATTTGGGCTCTGCTTTAATTCGAAATTAAAGAAGTAATACAACAGTATTCCAGTTTAAAATACAATCATGAAAAAATTGGATCTTCCCGAAACCAAAAAATAACCCAGCCTACCGATCAAGCCTAACTCTATGCAAAGGTTTTGCAGGGTACAGCTAGTAAAAAGAAATAGTATCTTAATTTAGGATACACATACATTTGTGTATACATACGTGGGTGTACGCCTGCCAGCTAGATATTTTGGCGCCCTCTGAGGTCAAACACATCCTTTTCGACTATTCCTTTATCAATGCGTGTGTTTTTTTTAGCTTGACGAAAAATCACATTTATGAATCTGCTGCCGACATTCTCTAAATCAGAGAAGTAAAAAAAAAAAGAAATGGTTGTCTTAGACTCTAGTATTTTAAAACCGCGTGTATTATTTTGTGCATTGACCCTGTTCTAATTTTACTTCTGTAGGTGGCATATTTGACAAAAGATCTGTTCAGACGCTAACAGCATTCAGACATGAGGTCCATTCGCTGAATGCAGCCTACACCAACAGCCGGTTCTACATGTACAGGATTCGTAATGACACCACAGTATTGGACGTCACAGACAGTTTCGCTGTTAGCAATGCCTGTAAGTTACCGTATATTATCGTTTGTATACAAAGTGTATGTAATTATACATTATTTATACACTATTCATACATTATTTATTTACATATCACTTTCATGCATCTATCTATCTATCTATCTATCTATCTATCTATCTATCTATCTATCTATCTATCTATCTATCTATCTATCTATCTATCTATCTATCTATCTATCTATCTATCTATCTATCTATCTATCTATCTTTCTATCTATCTATCTATCTATCTATCTATCTATCTATCTATCTATCTATCTATCTATCTATCTATCTATCTATCTATCTATCTTTCTATGTAAGTTTATATATATATATATATATATATATGTGTGTGTGTGTGTGTGTGTATGTGTGTTTACATATAAATGAATGTCTTTATGAATGTATGTATGTAAACCCATAAATCCACTTCTTTGAGCCCAAAAAAAAAAACAAAATTGACAAAATTTAATGTGAACCTGGCTGTGAACGTAACTCATTTTGTTTTTTGCATTGTACGACTTATAAATCTGATCATTTAATCCATTTCTTATGATCGATGCAATTGCGAGTGTTTTTTTGGGCTACCACGCATTGGAGTCGGAGCTGATTTTTTTCCATTTGTTGCCAGCCCACTTCCTTTTTCAGTTTTGGTATCCGCTACGGGCTAGGTCCGTTAGGGAAGAAAAGTCGACGTTCTATATTAATTTTTTTTTTCGAATTTATTTACGTATCTCTTCTACACCATACAGTACTTTTGATAGGCCACGTATGTACACCATATTGTACTTTTGATAGGCCACGTAACTACACCATGCAGTACTTTTGATAGGTCACGTATCTACACCATACAGTACTTTTGATAGGCCACGTATCTACACCATACAGTACTTTTGATAGGCCACGTATCTACACCATACAGTACTTTTGATAGGTCACGTATCTACACCATACAGTACTTTTGATAGGTCACGTATCTACACCATACAGTACTTTTGACAGGCCACGTATCTACACCATGCAGTACTTTTGATAGGCCACGTATCTACACCATACAGTACTTTTGATAGGCCACGTATCTACACCATGCAGTACTTTTGATAGGCCACGTATCTACACCATGCAGTACTTTTGATAGGCCACGTATCTACACCATACAGTACTTTTGATAGGCCACGTATCTACACCATACAGTACTTTTGATAGGTCACGTATCTACACCATACAGTACTTTTGATAAGCCACGTATCTGCATCATAGTTTCAATATTTAAAATGTATAAAATGTGTATATCTTCCAAACTATTATCATAGATAATATTAATCCATATTAATGCTCATACCATTTATTAAGTAGGGTTCGAAAATTACGCGTAAGATTGGCGGGCGTAATTTACGCGTAAATTACGCGTAAGTTACGCGTAAATTACGCGTAAGTTACGCCAAAATTACGCGTACCATTAATGCCCAATTACTTGAAAATGTATGTTCCTTTGTTGCTCATGCTCACTGATTGCTAGTAGGTGTATTTATAATAATGTTTTCAAAGGTTTGTACTTGTAATTTACCGGTCAAACTAATTTGCCCGTCGTCCGCATCGGCCACGTATTTCGTCGTGTACTAACTGCATCAGCGGCGGCCATCTTTTGGCTGATTAATACCGTCTAATAAGGTCGACGTGGGACGGGTGCAATGCGCCGCGAAATACGGCCACCGCGGGTGCCGAACTCAGCAAAAGACGGCACACGCGATAGACGCTGGTTAGGGTTCAAAATTATGCGTAAGACTGGCGCGCGTAATTTACGCCAAAGTTACGCGTGCCATTAATGCCCAATTACTTGAAAGTGTATGTTCCTTTTGTTGCTCACGCTCACTGATTGCTAGAAGGTGTATTTTAAATAATGTTTTCAAATGTTTTTACTTGTAATTTACCGGTCATACTAATTTTCCCGTCGTCCACGATGACGGTCGTGTACTGACTGCATCAGCGGCGGCCATCTTTGGCTGAGTAATACGGTCGACGCGGACGGGTGCAATGCGTGCCGCGAAATACGGCCACCGCGGGTGCCGAACTGGAGCAAAGACGGCACACGCGATCGACGCTGGTGCAATACGCAGCGTAATACGGCCGACGCGATCGACGGAAGCACTATACACAGTAAAATGTTTTCTATACGTTTCATGACATTTGGAACATATATAGATAATGTTTAAAAATTTTTTTTTTTTTTTTGGATTTTCGGGGTTTTATAACCTCCCTGTTTGGCTTTGCGGCCGCTTGCCATACAGCTCATGGGCGGCGGCATTGTGTACTTTATCGAAAATTTTTATGATTTTGTCTTATTTTTAACCAGATTTTGGTTTCCTTATTGAAAATATTTATTTTATTATGTTTACTGAAACGATATAAACAAACAATATACTGTGCGGTTTACGCTGTTCTACCAAACAAATACTTCCGATTTAGGCTTGTGAACGGATGTCGATGGTAATCACTGTAATTAATTAATCGCCACTGTTAAATAATAACAAATTGCGACAGAAACAATTAAAAATGGCCGTCAAATATGACATTTTTTAAATTACCGGAATTTACGGTAATTTTCCGTATTACGTTACCGTAAATTACGCGTAATTTACGGTATAACTTACGCCATAACGTTACGCGACTTCGAACCCCATTATTAAGTCAGTATAATTTATTGAATATTTGTATGACCTAAGCCTGATAAATTATTCTTTACTTCTAGTGCACTCAATAAAATTTCTTTCTTTTTTTTTTTAAATTGTCTGTACATTTCAGATAGTATTATCAATGACCCCATGTATTACTTCTATGTAATCAATGTATGGACTTATCGCACATGACGCAGTGCACTGCACCTCGTTGGGACGATGCCAATCGAATTGTCACGCAATGTATTCTAGCACAACTGCTCTCAACTTTGATTGTATTAGCCATATTCCCATTACGTAACAGCAGTTAAGTTACCCAAAAAAACACTCAATACCGTTACGACCCTCTCGGTGCGAACCGTACAGTCCACAGATTGAACGCGTTGACGCAGTAGAGAGAGTGACGTAGAAGCCGGCAGAAAAGAGTAGCGCTGTTATTTTCGTTGTCTATGTCATTGTTGATGAATAGTAAATACTCTTGGAATCCAAGCCTGTGTGTTATTTTGATTTTATAAACAGAATTAAGAGTTGTAACATTGGTGTCAGAAGTCAGAATTTCTTTTCTTAAAATGGCCGGTAAGAAGCTAAGTAAAATTCTAGTCGTAGAGTTGATAGAAGAATTAGATGGTAGGGGTCTCCCTATTGACGACAACAAGGAGCAATTGACCTCTAGACTAAAGGATGCCATGATTAAGGAAGGAAATGATCCTGAGAGCCACCTCGTTTTGAGTCTGAAATCGAAAAGTTAAGAAAAGAAATGAAAGAAGGCCAGAATGAAATGAAAGAATTACTTCAAGCAATAAGAGACGAAATAGGAGATCTGAAGGAAGATCCCAACACTAGAACCGAGAAAGCAAAAGATTGAATCACCAAAAGTGAAAGTAGTGAATGAAACGACAACAAAAGAAAACATGACTCAGACAAAGTTAATCATTGAAGCAGACTTAGACATGTGGCCAGTTTTTTATCTGAAGATGTGGCCATCCATAAAGTGGTATTTAAAGATGTGGTCCTCCAGGAAGTGGTACTTGAGGATGTGGTCATCCATGAAGTGGCACCTGAGGATGTGGTCATCCATGAAGTGGCACCTGAGGATGTGGTCATCCACGACGTGATACCTGAGATGATCATCCAAAACGTAGCGCACGAGAATGAACTAATCCAAGAAGAGCCGCCCAGCGATCTGAGCCCCTGTGAGAATGATCAGTCTGCAGAATGTCAGAAAGCTTGTTGCAACCGCAGCCCTGGTTACCTTGAATATCCAGACAACCTAACCGATTTCTACACAGCAGAAATGGATGTTAGTGAAAACAATTTAGCCAGCCTTTAGCAGGGAAACATGCCATGCAGCAATAACAACCGGAGAGAGTACAACGATTGCTGCTGATATCACCCTCTAATGAAGTCCCAACACCTAATGAAGGCCACACATCTAATGAAGTCCCAGCATCTAATGAAGGCCCAACACCTAATAAAGGCCCAACACCTAATAAAGGCCACACATCTAATGAAGGCCACACATCTAATGAAGGCCCAGCCACTAATGAAGGCCCAGCACCTAATGAAGACCCAACACCTAATGAAGGCCACACATCTAATGAAGTCCCAGCATCTAATGAAGGCCACACATCTAATTAAGGCCCCACACCTAATAAAGGTCCCGCACCTAATGTAGGCCCAGCGACTAATGAAGGCCCAGAACCTAATGAAGGCCCAGCGACTAATGGAAGGCCCAGAACTTACTGAGGCCAGCGACCACACTTGCTGCACCTGCTCTGGTGGCCAGTCCCAAGAGCTGGTCCAGAGGAACAAGCACCCCTGAACGATCCCAATTCTACGCCAGCATCCCGGACGCCAAAATATGCAGGGAGATCAGACGGCTAAACGCCTGCACCTGCGATAAAACCTACCGAGAAACGACGGATTACTCGCCATCACCGATAGTATTTGGCCGGGAACTCCGCTTACCCTGTGACCTTCTGTTCGGGCTTCCCAGAGACGCTCCCTCCATGGAAACAGATTATGCCAATGGACTAAGATCTCGACTCGAGGAACTACATTCTATGGTTCGAAAAGACATCAAAATCGCTGGTGACACTATGAAAACCAGATACGACAGACGGGCAAACTCGTCTGGTTTTCAAGAGGTAGACCTATTCTGGCTTTACAATCCACAGAGACGTAAAGGAAGAACCCCAAAACTGCAGAGGAACTGGGAAGGACCCTACTGGGTCATAAAGAGACTTAACGACGTCGTATACAGAATACAGAGAAGTGCTCGTGCAAAGATGAAAGTGGTTCATGTGGACAGACTGTACTGATACTGTTGTGAGAGCTGACCTGTCCGGGACGGACAGATTTAAGAGGGGGGCAGGTTACGACCCACCTCTCGGTGCGCACCGTACAGTCTACAGAGTGAACGCGATGACGCAGTAGAGAGAGAGAGTGACGTAGACGCCGGCAGAAAAGAGCGGCGCTGTTATTATCGTTGTCTATGTCTTTGTTGATGAATAGTAAATACTCTTGGAATCCACACCTGTGTGTTATTTTGATTTTTTATAAACAGAATTAAAAAGTTGTAACATTACGTAATGCATGGGCAATTATGTGAACCATTGACATGTCACGATCGATAGGCTGGGCTACTACTGGTCAACCACGGCTGTCGGTAACTACTGGTCAACCATTGCTGGGTAACCACTGGTCAACCATTGCTGGGTAACTACTGGTCAACCATGACTGAGTAGCTACTGATCAACCATTGCTGGGTAACTACTGGTCAACCATTGCTGGGTAACTACTGGTCAACCACGGCTAGGTAACTACTGGTCAACCATTGCTGGGTAACTACTGGTCAACCATGACTGGGTAACTACTGGTCAACCATGACTGGGAAGCTACTTGTCAACCATGGCTTGGGTAACTACTGGTCAACCATTGCTGGGTAACTACTGGTCACCACGGCTGGGTAAAACTACTGGTCAACCATTGCTGGGTAATTACTGGTCAACCATGACTGGGTAGCTACTGATCAACCATTGCTGGGTAACTACTGGTCAACCATTGCTGGTTAACTACTGGTCAACCACGGCTGGGTAACTACTGGTCAACCATTGCTGGGTAATTACTGGTCAACCACGGTTGTCTCTTTCATATAATGGATGCACTTATGAAGTTCATAACGTTTTTGTTGGAAGAAATAAGACTCAAATAATCATTTTTTTAGTAAAGGAAGAATATTAAATACAACGAAATGAGTCATTATATTCTCCTAAAGCAGCGTTTCTCGGAATATTGTTTCTGGTTTGATTGTATACTGAATGAGACCGCTGTCTATGTTTTACATCGACTCTTGATCGGTTTCTGGTTTGATTTTATTCTGACTGAAGCCACTGTAAAAAAAAAAACTGCAGTGAGTCTTTGAATTCTCTGTAAATGGCGATTCTTGAACTAAAAATGATTTCTGGTTTTGATTTTATTCCTAACTACTGACTGGAGTTATTGCACATTTTTTTACATTTAATTGACTTTAATCTTCCTTTATTTTTCTTGTTACAAACAAACTTTCCCTATCACAGAAAAACAATCCCCCCCCCCAAGAAATGCATTAGTACTCTACAGTTCTAAGAGCTTTCCAACTCAGAAATCCATACATTGTCCGGAATAGATCCATCAATATCTCCAGTCTCAAACAGTGGGCAACGAGCATTTCATAGCAGAAAAAATGAAGAGAAATCGCCGGCCACCTGTGCGGCCGTAAAGGAAAAAAGCCCTGGCTAGAGTTTAGGACAAAGACAGTTTAAGGGCCGAATCATCAGACATAAATCTAATATTAAGATGGGGTGGGGGGTTCTTCAGTTTTCATGCGCCTTTAACCATTGTTATCTGGAACATTTATCAATGCCCACTCCCCCATCCCTAAGTGGAGTATTAATGAATGGTATGGGAGAAGAAGCGTAAATAATTCTGGCAGGAAGTGGTTAAGGAGTAATAGATACAATAGAGAAGAAAACAAAAAGATCGAGGAATATGATTGGTTGCCTAATGGAAGAGAAGAAAGGATCGAGGGATATGATTGGTTGCCTAATGAAAGAGAAGAAAGGATTTTCAGTGAAGAGGGAAACGGGTATTTGAGTAACAATATTAACGAAGAATGGCGTTACGTGGATTTTATTTTCTGTTCTGTTGATGCGTCTCTCTGTCTCTCTCGCTCACTCTCTCTGGACACACACACACACACGCATACGTTGATCCATCCATGAATAAACTGCGGCCCGCGGGCTGAAATCCGGACCACCCGACTGTTGCTGAAGCGGCCCGACCGTCGTTACAGATTGAAGGTTAGTACTAGCCCTTGACGTTATGGCTTTTATATTTCATTTATATTTGTCCAACACTCCATCAATCGGTCCGGTCCGCCTGTCAAATTTACGAACCCGATCTGGGCCGCGACGACTAAAACATATTGCCCACCCTTACGTTAATCTATCGATTGCAAGGTAAATAAAAAAAACAATCTTACAATTGATAAAAAACAAACAAACAATTACAGCCTATAACAGTGGTGGCCTATGTAGGTCGGTGGTGGCCTATGTAGGTCGGTGGTGGCCTATGTAGGTCGGTGGCGGCCTATGTAGGTCGGTGGGGGCCTATGTAGGTCGGTGGCCTATGTAGGTCGGTGGTGGCTTTCATGTAGGTCGGTGGCGGCCTATGTAGGTCAGTGGTGGCGAACCTTTTTGGGGCCGAGTGCAAAAATTTCATCCAAAAAAAGTAATTATTTATAGCAAAGTGCCAACAGTCCAATTGAAAATAAAGGAAGTGACATTTAGTCGCGTGCCGGCTGTGGTACGCGTGTATTATTTCACACCCGCCAACAAGAAAAACATAAGGACTAAAAAGATTGAAAATATTGAAAAGATAAAAGTACTTACTGCATGTACTATCTGCAAGTTAACAGTAGAACTACATTAGTCCGCTTGCTAAAAACTATAAAAAATGAATGTTTAGTCCCTGTCAGTTTACGACTGCATTTAAATGTACATGTGAAAGCAGTTTAATATTGTCTCTCAACTTAACCAGCTCTTTGAGCAGACAGCACTGAAAGATTTAGACTGTGTCCACACATTCACCCTGAGGACATTTGTCCAGCGATGGTAATTTTTTCCCCTGATTTTAAGCAAATCGACATTATATAACTACGCTTTGAGGTCGATGAAAGCAGCACTGAGTTTTAATATATCGTAAAAGAATATACTTTAAAGAGCCGTATGATAGTCACTGTATCATCGAAATTTACTCAACTACTAATTAATCTCAATAAAATAATAGTGATTGGGGTTCTGCGTTAAATCAAAAGTAAAGAATTAATACAACAGTATTCCAGTTTAAAAATACATTCATGAAAACATCGGATCTGCCCGAAACCAAAAGCAAAACCTCAGCTCCAGCCTAAAGGGTTTATAACTCTATACAAAGGTTTTGCAGGGTACAGCTAGTTTATAATAATAGGTACAAATAATGAGGCTCATTGAGAGATATGTAAAACTGATCAAAGGAGCCACATGCGCCATCTGCCATTCTCTCTTAGTTAACGATGTCCTGAATCAAGTTCATCTAGCTTTGAAAAAAGCAACAACAACAACAACAACATTAATGTACGCGGTCCACTACCAGGTAAATATCACCAATCTGACTCACAGGACATAAGGACAACAACCAAACCAATTGTACATAGCCGTGATGGTCAAGGTCATCCTGAATACATGTCAGAGTCCCCTGACCCCAGAGTCCCAGCGGATACAGTAATCTGCACATCGAACAACTTTAGCCATTTGTGGGGTTTTGTGATTACAACGACCACGGTCAAGGGAGGGGGGGATCCCAAGATTAGCTCTTGGCAGCCATGACGTAAGTTATGAATACACAAATATTTAATAGGCGAGCACAGGTGAGAGATAATTGTAACCGTTTCCTCCTCTATAACTTACAACAGACGTTTTAATTTTAGGGAAAGTTATTTATTGTCTTTAAAGTAAGCTGAAAAAAAAAACATTTTTTTTTTAACTGAATGTTTTTGTGTCATAAAGAATCAAAATACATTCTTGGAAAGATAAAAAAGGAAATGAAATAAATTAAGATTGAGCTCAAAGAAGAAATTTAAGGAATAAAAAGTTAATTAATTTTCAAGCCAACTTGACTGATTGCTTTCCAAATTATTGATATTTCAGTCATTACTTTTTTTTCAAAACATTTTGAATGATGACGTTGAATGATTGATGCTGAAGTGTCCATTTCTTTCAATGCAAGATAAAATGAATACGTCTTCTTTATGCGAAGGAATGAATATTTTTTCCAATTGAAGAATAAATTATTACCACATCATTGTAATGTTAATTTAATGATATCTGATCTTTACAATCGAAAGTGTAGAAGTTGATATCACATCAAGCCACCGTTGGTTGGGCTGATATCACACCATTAAACTGTTGGTTGGGCTGATATCGGCATCTTTACACTGGTGGTAGGGTTGATATCACATCATTGCACTGGTTGGTTGGGCTGATATCACATCTTTACACTGGTGGTAGGGTTGATATCACATCATTGCACTGTTGGTTGTGCTGATTTACATCTTAGCACTGGTGGTTGGGTTG